>CM076584.1:188576953-188866125 GCA_034641835.2 Pinus albicaulis
CCCTACTTTTCATAAGTTCTACCTCCATTTATGAAAAATTCCCCTTTCATAGTTAAAGACTCACTTTTTAACTATTTCGAAACCCCCACATCCATTTTAATCCTTGAAATTTCTCATAAAAAATCAAAGTTTTATTGCTATGGACCTAAGCCCCTTGGGCTAAGTCCTAAAACCACTTCCCCACATATGCCCGTCACCCGAGACCAAGAGCTTAAGCATTAGGGGCCAATCGCAATCGAAGGCCGGGCGGGAGACAAATTCCTTTGTAATATTTTAAAAACCCCGATGCGATTAGTTTATATTGTTAAGTCTTGCGACGCGTTCCGCGTCGTCGATCTATCGCAAGATCTGACGCCCAGCGCTCAATCACGCTGCTCCCCCCGATCGCAATCGCAACACCCATCGTGCGCCTCCCGATTGCGATGCTCCGATTGAAACCCTCCCGATTGCATAGTGGCCGTTGATCTCCCCGCGATCCGACGGCCCTCCACTGATCGCAAGTCCTTCTGCTCCTCCTTCGATTGCGTGCCCCGATTAAATCTCCACCGTCCTTTCTTCCCGCAGATCAACGGTCTGCGCTCAATCACAAACCCATGCCCGATCGCAATCGCAAGTCTTTCCGCCGATCCCCCGATTGCATCTCCATCGTTGATCTGTCCCGAGATCCGACGGTCTGCGCTCAATCGCAAGCCCATGCCCGATCGCAATCGCAAGTCGCATTGGCACTCCGATTAAATCTGGACCGTCCACGTGTCCAGATCGGACGGTCCAAAAATGCTCCTCCTTATTCTTCTCCCGCTATCCTTTTTTCCTTTCTTTACAGATCTCCACCGTTGGTTGCCTTCATCCGACGGCTACGCTCCTCCCCCGCAATCCGAAGCAGTTTTAACCTATTCCCGCAGGATTTCTTAATTGTTGTTGTGTTTTGCAGGTGTTTTAATGGTTTTCCATTATAGAATGAAGGAAAGCCGAGGGATGGGAAAGACGTTTCCTGTGCCTTCTGGCTATCTTAAAGAGGCCATTCACGGGGCTCTATTCCACGTCTCATCAGTACTCTATGAGTATTGATGCCGTAAAGCCCAGTGCGGGTCTGCACATCGACAAGACACTGTTTTTAATCAAACACAGTTAAAGAGTATCAGTTTTGAGAATAAAGCACAACAGATGAAGATTGAAGACAGTTTTTATGGGGATTACGGCTAAGACAGTTATCAAAAGCCTAATCTCCAAACTAAAACACAGTTTAAATGAAAAAACCTAAAGTGTTTTATCAGACAAAAAGCCTCCACCGCCACATCTGAGGCGAATTGATTCCTCAGCTACCACCGAGCCACCTGGTGCCTCAAACCATTCAACCAAAGGCCGAGTTATTGAAGAAAATCAGATATCCGCCTCCAGCACAGCCAGGGAGTTACTTATGCAAGGAAACCAATGAATAAATATTTGCAGAGTTACTCCAAAACGCAACATATGAGCCTAAAAGTCAAATGAAACTCACTTCGAGTTTTAAATCATAAATGTAAAAGTTAATGCAGCACTTCCACCTGTAATTTCTCCAATCGATGCCTCTCAAAGGGCCGAGAAGTCTTCACTCTGCATTAACTGTCTTTGAGATATTTTGTTAAAATATCACCTCCTCATCTTCCTATAAATACTTCTACCGAAGAGGAAAAAAAGGGTTGGTTGCAGAACTTTGAAATACACTTGAGCTTGAGACTTCTATTTGTACATAGTATTCACTGGCCCTTGAAGCTCTGTTTGTGCTAGAGTAGTTAGGTTGAATAGTGAAGATGATTGCTGAACTGAAACATTGGACTTGAAGTTTGTAGTTGGTTTGACATCAATATAAAAGTTGTTTCATGGGATCCTGATCTATATTGACGGTGATGTTATTCTCATTTGTAATTTGTTGTTTTATTTCTGTTTTCATGTTGTTTCATTTTCCACTGTAAAGAACAGTTTAAACAGGGTTAGGACCTACTGTATATCAGTAACCTTCTCTGGCTGAGAAATCTTTATTTGAATGTTTTCTTCCAATCTGTGTTATTTAGGAATGACTTAATTCAGTTTAGGCATGAGAATGCTGGCGTTCCCTCATTTTATCGTCCTAGCTGAATATTATTTCTGAACGTTACTTTCAGTATATGTTATGTGATGATGAACTAAAGGAAGATATGGTTAGCCCTGGTCCCAGACTTGTCTGCATAACTAACAGATTGTTTCCCTTGGAATGTGTTAAAAGCTGGCTAGTTTAGAAGCACTTGCTAGATCTTAGACCATTATGTGTTATCTTTGTGTCTCCCCTTGTTTTGTATGTTTTCTATTGGAAGTGTGTCAAAGGCTGGTTGGTTTAAAAGCACTTACCAGATCCTAGTCTGCTTTCGTGTCCTCCTTAAGTGTTTGCCAAAGGCTGACTGGTATAAAAGTACTTATCAGATCCTAGGCTGCTCTTCGTTCTGCATCTGTTTAATTCCCCTTCTTAGTGTATCACTCCATTCCATAAATCAAAATTTAAAGAAATCCTTAGACATAGATGATTTGCCCCTTGGATCACACTTGATGTTGTTGTTCAATTAAAGCCCATATATGACTCCATAGCCCAATGGACTAAAAACCAATGTTATATCTATCTGTCTGCCAAATCTGTTCTATTTACTTGCAACTTCTCAGTTTTGAAACTTTTTGCATTTAGGATTTTCCCCTCAAGTAACATTTCATGCTCAACCATCCAAAACAAAACAAAACCCGTGGCCTTCATAACTAGCCCAATATCATTACCCTAAACTTCAAAGACAATATCCATCTTTGTACATATTGGAGAGACCCCTCTCCGGATTCAGGAGGGCTAGATCCTAGAATCCCAAAGTTGGTTGAAATGATGTTAACTCTGTGATTGGACTCTCCCAATCTTGCTAATAAATTACAGAGACCTAACATTTCTGGCGACTCCACTGGGGAAACTTTAACCCAAAATCTCTGGTTCCATGACAATTGTTCTATTTTGCAGCTGAGCCACCAGAAGCCTAACATTTCTGGCGACTCTGCTGGGGACCCCTTACCCAGAATCTTCATAACATCTTGTGAGTCAAAAGCAGCCTTTTCAAGCACTATCAAGAAATGGTAATTAAGATGAAGCTCAATTCAATCGATGACAAACTAGGTCAACCCTAGGATTCTTTTAAGTTTTTTATCTAACCTTGGAAAATCAGCTGGCTTAGCCATAAGAGTAGACTGCCTTTGTCTCGCGACCTTAGCTAAGTTTTGAAACAAAGTTAGCATATTCTTAACAACCATAAAACTGAAAAATGACTTAGAAAACCTAAAAATATTTCAGATTGGAATTAAATAAACATGGTGGTGGACCATAAGACCTTTTACCTCTGAAAGGAGCTAAAAATTTCCACTTGGCGACTCCACAATCCTAGCAGACCTTAAGACTCCACTGGGAAGAACCCTTATCATTATAAAATCATTCAAACTCAATTAGAGGACTGTGGGATTTAAAATTGTAAAAACAGATTGGTTAACCTCTCCAAGATTGTCATATCTGGTTGAACTTTTCTTGTTTTAGGTCTAAACAACATAACATAGTGGCTTCTAAAAAGATTCACACTAGAGCCCACCCAGACCCTAACCCACCCGAGATAGTTGATAATCTAGAAAGTATCCTTTGGAAGTCTCCTAAGGTTAAATTATTAACTGTTTTCAGATCACCCTTGAGAGCTAATTCAGTCCCTGAAAATCTTTCAGCTCTGCAACAACCACAAGCTGACTTAGTGAACCCATTTAGGACTAGGTCATTTGGTGATATAATCCAGTTAGACTCTGAATCTTCACTTTCATCTCCTGAAACAAGTGAACATCCTGGTAGCAGGGAAACAACACCTCCTGATTTACATTTCCTTCACAATTTAGGTGTCTCCCATCCAAGATCATCTCAACAGTCTACTCCTGGTCCATCCACTTCTACTCACCTTACATCCACTGTTCAAACCACTTCACCTCATCCCACTTTCCCTTCTGTAAATCCACCTCCACCTCCTGCCATGGCAACATGGTATGCTCCCTTAGCCCTTAATATACCACTAGTCAATCTTCCACTGGACTATCAGTCCAAAATTCCATTATATGATGCTAATAATGCTACAACTGCATCACAACATGTGGATAAGATGAATGACTATTTTGATCGAAATGAAATTGATGATTAAAATGGTGTCAAAGTATATAGCAAAAATGATACATAGTGGAGTCCTAACAACGTGAAATAGCTCTTCAATCAGAATGAAACCATATTTCATTAATGATTGACAACCAATTCATTGATTAACATTAAAGCGCATAACCAGGTCTCGGTTTGTGGAAAAAAAAATTTGTACAATGAGCCTTAAATATCTGCGATAAGGCGATTTGTGATTTGTTTCACAATATCGCAAATCGCAGTATCAAAAATCGCAATCTCGTGGAATTACAATATCGCAATACTGCAATATCGTAAAATTGTTGAATCGATGAATCGTAATATCGTTGGATTGCAATATCGCAAAATCGCTAGAGCGTAACAAATGACAAATCTTAGTTAATGTGTTTTTCTGCGAGACGCGATTTGCGATATGTGTTATCGCACATCAGTGGTTTGAGGTTTTTCAGCGTAAGATATGACATTTGAGGCATGCGATGCGATGAATGTTCTTTTAGTGCGTAGTTTTGCATCGCGATCTTGCAATATTAGAATTCCGCTTGTAAGGAGGTATTCATTACCTTTTTGCACTGCGATATTTCTTTAAAGAATGATTTTATTCTATCCTATCATAAAAATTAAGTTTTTTTAGATTTTTCAAGGGATATTATCCTAAGTTTATGATAGTAAGTTTTATTGAAAAAGGAAATACAAGCACTAATCAATTTTTAAAATTTTTTGAATAAGGGCCCCCACTTATTTAGTATTAGTGGTAATACTAAATAAGAAGGGGGATTGTTGCTGGCCACAATAGTTCCATAAGAGCTCCACTCACAACACAAGTGAGTGTCGGGCCAAGCAATCGCTGGTGGCCGAGATGAGGGCTTCTGAGTCAGATGCATGCTCTGACTTTGAATCAAAACCTGACAAGAGGAATGACAAAGGGAAATATATTATTGATGTGGAGCCCAATGCCACTATTGCCACTACGAAGATCCAGAAGGAGGAACTGGAAGATCTAGAGGAGGAGGAACATCTCTTCCACTCCCATATGTGGGTAAAGGGCTCCCCAGTACAGTCCATTGTCGACAATGGGAACCAAAATAACCTCATTTCAGCAAACGCCGTGAAGCGGTTGGGCTTGTCAACCACATCTCACCCACATCCATACACCACCAGGTGGCTTCACCAAGGACGAGATCTCCGCATCAGCCAACAGTGTCGCCTTCCCTATAGCATCAAGCCCTTCACAGATGAGGTATTATGTGACGTTACTCCTATTGATGTTTCTGATGTATTATTAGGACAACCATACTTGTGGAAGCATCATGCTGTGTTGAGTCTCGGCCTCGCACTATTATTGTTACTTTGGGAAATAAGTTGTATGAGATACCAGAGGTACCACCTCCTACCGATATCTCTTTGGTTACTACAAAACAATGTAGTAAGCTCATTTCCCAAACTAGGAAATTCATTTTCCTAATGATCCTCCCCCAGGGAAAGAAGAATATTATGGCCATGACCTCCAGACAGGGCTCCTCTGCACGACAACAAAAAATGGATAAGGTTGTGGAGGAGTACGAGGACATCTTCACCTCACCCTCAGGGGTTCCTCTACACTGTCAGGTCTAGAACCCAATTGATCTGACCCCAAGTGCGTCGCTACCCAATGGACCGATCTATTGGTGCTCTGTTTTGGAGCACGATGAAATCAAGAGGCAGATTCAGGAGTTGCTGCAGAAAGGCACATCTGACCAAGTTCATCGCCCTGTGGGAGCCCGATCATGTTGGTATAGAAGAAGGATGGGACGTGGAGACTTTGTATTGACTATCGGGCACCGAACAAGATCACTGTCCGGAATAGGTACCTGATCCCACGGATTGATGACCTTCTAGACCAACTCAAAGGTGAAAAATATTTCAGCAAGATTGACTTGAAGTCTAGGTATCACCAAGTACCAATTGAACCCTTTGATGTGTGGAAGACTTCCTTCAAAGCCAAGGAAGGCATTTTTGAATGGCTGGTCATGCCTTTCAAGTTGGCAAATGCTCTCGCAACCTTCATGAGGATGATGGACAACATCTTGTGGCCATTCACCAATTCATTTGTAGTGGTGTACTTGGATGACATTCTGATCTTCAGCCAAACTTGGGAAGAGCACCTTCACCACATCTGACAAGTCCTCCAAACACTGCGGCAACACAAGTTGTGTGCCAATTTAGATAAGTGCACTTTTGGCATGACCTAGGTTCAATATCTATGATACATTATTGATGAAAAGGGGGTGCATGAGGATCCTCCCAAGATCCAAGTCATTCGGGATTGCCCAGCCCCAAACACTATAACAGAGCTTCGCAGCTTTCCGGGTCTTGCTAATTTCTACTGTAGGTTCGTGTTGGGATTCTCTCATATCACTTGGCCCTTGAGTCAAGTCACCAAGGGAGGAGCGAGAGAAAATTTATTTTGGTTGGAACCTCAATAGAAGGCATTCACAGAATTGAAAAATCGCCTTCTTTCTGCCCCAATTCTCACATTACCAGACTTGCAACAGCCATTTTATATTGAGACAGATGCCTCTGACTATGTTATTGTGGAATTTCTTACTCAACAGGGACATCCAGTGCCATATCACAGTGAGACATTTTCTGACATAGTTCACAAGTATCCCAATTATGACAAAGAAATGTATTCCATTGTGCAAGATTGTCAACAATGGAAGCATTACATTTTGGGGAAGGAAACAATCATCCACACAGACCACCAACCCCTGCAGTTCATACAGACACAAGGGAAGTTGCAGAATGATCGCCATTAGAAGTGGTCCACATATCTGCAACAGTTTTGTTTAAAAATCAAGTACAAGAAGGTTAGCACCAATAATGTTGCAAACCACCTCAGCCAACCACTGATCATGGCACTCACCACCATTCTCAACTCTTGTGGGCACGAGACTTTTGATTGGTCACTTCTCTACGAGAGTGACCCAGAATTCGGCCACACTTACAAGGCACTCTTAGGGGTATGCAAGTTCCAAATTTTCACCTCCAAGATGCACTTTTATGTCACCTGGGACACCTTTGTGTTACTTCAAGCGAGCGTGCCAAGATGATATGGGAAGCACACTACATTCGATTCGCTGGAAATTTCGAGGTCAAGAAAACAGTATCAGTACTATAGAAGTATTTCTATTGGTCGAACCTTCGAAAGGATGTCGGGAAGCACATCAGATCCTGCACTACTTGTGCCATTGGCAAACTGACCATCAAGAAGCAAGGCCTATATGCTCTACTACCTACCCCTAGTCGACCTTAGGAATCCATCTCCATGAATTACATGTCGGGCTTGCCTTCTACTAAGCATGGAAATGACTGTTTTTTTGTGGTCGTCGACATATTCTCGAAGATGGCCATTATGGCGGCCTACAAGAAGAATATCACAGCAGAAGCCACTGGTAAAATCTTCTATGAATGAGTATGGGTGCACTTTGGGATCCCACAGTCTATCATATCAGATCGGAATAGCAAGTTCCTTAGCACATTTTGGTCTAGCCTCTGGTCAATGTTGGACACCAAGCTCACAAAGTCCACAACTTTCCATCCACAAACAGATGGCCAGACAGAGGTCGTTAATAGAATGATTGTACACATTCTACGCATGCACAATTCAAATCATCCACGCACATGGGACGAGAGCCTCCCATATGTACAACATAGTTATAACTGGGCTCTCCATAGTTCAATCGGCTATAAACCCTTCCAAGTGCTCTTGGGATTCCAGCCACTATGTCCCATTGATGTAGCCATGCCATTTGCGGCTACTTAGGCCGATTCAGTTCATGTCCAGTCTGAATTTGACAAAGAAAATATCTTCATTGAGTGCATTCAATACATCCACCAACAGGTTCATGATATATTGGATAGAGCCAATGCCAAGTACAAGCAACGCCATGATCAACACCGGGTGCCACACAACTTCTGGGTGGGCGATAAAGTATGGCTACATTTGATAAAGGAGCACCTCACTCAACCCCACCACAAGCTTCGCCTACTCCAATACAGGCCATACACCATCACCAAGGATGTAGGGAACAATGCCTTCTAGCTCAGTATTCCACCATTCCTTGGTCTACACCCAGTCTTCAATGTGGATCACCTTTGTCCTTACTTCCCACCTCTACTGGACACCTCTAACATTACAGAACAACTCACACCAACAGAGTTAAACCCAGACTGCATGGAACAGGCCACCATATATTGTATCATGGACATGCAAATCAAGAACACTCGCCAATAGAAGATCCAACTGTATCGGGTTGTCAAAGCTGGCCAACTCCTGCACCAAGGAAAGTGGTTCACCAGGGACCAAGTTCAGTAGAAATTTCCTCATCTCATGGAGGAACTTAACACAATGGGGACCATTGCTTCCTAAGGAGGAATCCAAGTGGATATTGGTGGTCACCCGCCCATTCCACTTGGGGCCCCACCATTGTCTCTTTCGGTTTTTAGTTTCGGCACAACTTACTATTTTTAGCAGGTTTTCGGGTCCTGAACGTCCGGAGCCATTTTGAGGCCCTAAACGACATTTTCTGGGAAAACGGGGAGCAACATGGGTCCATGGACTAATTCTTCTCACTCGAAATTTGTATTCCTCGGATACATATTTCTAACGAGGTACAGTACACATCAAACGGAGATCGTATGCCAAAGTTACGTCCTCGGGAAGTTGAAACACCAATTTACCCAAACGGGGCCCATAGTTTTGGCGCTTCATCTCCTAGGGTTAGGGTTTTGGATGTTTAGGATTTCCCATTGTTTCTAAATAATAAATTTTATCTCGAGCCTCATTGTAACTCATTTCAGAGGCCTGTAGCGGCCACATCTCTTCTCAGAGATAGCTACCAGCGCCCTAGCTAGTTTTATTTCCATTTTGTCTGTAAGCAAATTTCAGTTCTTTGATATTAATGAAATGAAGTGTTATTTCTACCGCATCTCTATATTTCTAGTTATATGTTTATTTTGTTGCGTTCCTACATAAATGAGGAACCTGCTATCCTGATCTGATATGATAGACTGTGGGATCCCAAAGTGCACCCACACTTGTTCAAAGAAGAGTTTAGCAGTGGCTTTTGCTGTGATATTCGTCTTGCAGGCCACACACTATTAGTAACATAGTTGGTCACAAGAATTACAGGGTATCTCTATCCTTGGATATTCGTTTGTCATGGTTTTGGTTCATCCACAAACCCACACTTCATCAAAGTCCATTTGCTAGGTCGCACACTGTCAATATCACAGTTGGTCACAAAAATTACAGGATATCTCTATCCTTGGATCTTCGTTCATCACGGTTATGGGTTAACTACACAAAACCCTTCTCTTCAGTGGTTCTTCATATTCAACAAAGGCTTCTCAAGAGGGAACTTCACGCAATGGGGACCATTGCTTCTTAAGGAGGGAGGAATGATCCAAATGGAAAATGGCATCAACCCATGGTATTCATCTACCCATGTTATCCATCCACCCATGGAATTTACCCATGGTATTGTAAATGGCATTGACCCATGGTATTCATCCATCCATGATATTTATTCGCCCATGGTATTGTAAGTGACCCATGGTATGAATCTACCCATGGTATTCGTCCACACATGGGATTTACCCATGGTATTGTAAGTGGTATCTACCCATGGTATTGGCCCATGGTATCCACCTATGGTATTCTATCTCAAAAAAAGGCTATAAATAACAAGCCTTACTTTGTAAAAGGACAGATTTCCCACCACAATGTAGCTTCTATAGTTATTCTCTGTTTTAATAAAACAAGTTTCTTTGTGGTTTTATTTTCTTTGTGTTCTCTCTTTTTTCTGGCATTCTAATTTTGCAGATCTTGTCAAATCCATTTCAACTTTTTATATCTTTGGGGCCTCCCCCCAAGATTCGGATCAGGAAACTGTAAGATGAGAGGAAACAGTAGGTCTGTAAAACAAAAATCTACTGCATTCCGTAGAAATTCACAAAAGTAGTAGTTTGAGAATATTCCACTAAGATAAATATATTTCTAGTCTAACAAGATTCTCATTGAATATTATGAAGAATAAATATCATGAGTGATGCGCTTCCACTGTTATAACATTTCTTTTACCAGGAATTCTCACTGTGTGATACTAACAAAAACTGATAAAACACATAACATGCTTAAGAGACTGATAGGAACACATAATAACATAATGGTTTGCAAATTGTAACTGAAATAAAGGAGATATGGAAACCCAAGTAAAGTAGGAAATACACACAACAAATTGGTAATAAGTCCTCATTAGTATCTTTACATTTCATTAAAAAAAAAGATTACAGATCATATGAGTCAAAAATTCTAAAATCACCAACCAACCCTTTTTACATAGCAGTTTATCACATATATACAAAAATAATAAATTGTCATCTCCACAAAAGGAGTAAATGTGTTTCCAAAATTTATTACGATCTAGTGAAAGAGATGAGGCTTAGCCTAAAAATTTAATACAAGTGATATGAAATAATGAAAATAACAGCATCAAGGCTAACAATTCGAAGTGGTTTGTATGATGTGGCAGTTTATAGGAAGACTTCTCTTCTGTTCTGGTGCAACCAACTCCACAAAAAGTGTAAACAACAGTGAAAATGGCATGTGGTTGTTCCTTGAACACTGCCTAGTGCCTGGCAGAAACGTGTTGGTACTGAGAGTAGTGGTAAAAAACTGTTTCAGAGAAACTCTACTACTATTATGTTGTTCCTTTCCTTTTTTTTGGTTGAAAACCATTTGTAATGGCAGAAAACCAGAAAATTTTTGGATAGAATGGTGGAGGTTCATTTTATGAGAAATCACAATGAAGCCCTTTGAAAAGGTTTAATTGATAGGGGAGACATGGAGTAGAATGAATGATAATATGTGGGAGAAAACATTTTTAGACATATATCGCAATCATAAATTGGGATCAGAGCATTTAAAATTAAGACACAAATGGGAAAAAATGTGATTTTGCGATGGGGTGATGATGTGGCAAAGAAGTGGGACCAATTGCATATCACACATCCAAATTTTTGTTATGAGACACAAGAGTTAAATGTTAAAAATCACAAAGTGTGATGTGCAATGAGAGTGGAGCCGACATTTCAAAGAAGTGAGGGCCACCTACAAGATTGCAGCCCGTAGGTTTTACAAAAAAGGGGAGTGGAAGGTAAGGGTTAAGCCTTGTGAAGTGCGATATACGATGGAGAGAAAAGGGCGATGTGGCAGTGAAGGTGGGGCTACTCACAGATTGCATGTCAAAAGGTTTAGCTGGGAGCAGCGAGGGTTACATGTTATGTTCTATGAAGTGCGAAGTGTGAGGAGGTAAATGTTAAAATTTGTGCTGAGTGATATGCGATGGGCGGGAGTAACGTGGCAGATGGAGCTAGGATCACCTGTATATTGTAAATCGCAATATTTATGTGTGAGTAGTGGAGGGTAAATGGTAAGATTTATGAAGTGCGATATGCGATGGAACCTATGGCTGATACATGGCTCTTCTCCAGAATCTCTAATCCATTAACTCTCATACATATTTATTTGTGATATCCATTCTTAATTGTCCATTTGACTCGTGTTCCTGTGCTATGATTTCCGCTGTCCATCTCTCCGCTTCAATTTTTCGCTTTGATCTTGATCATCTATTTTCCCCTTTGTTCCTCCTCCAAAATTCTTAAGTTCTTTTAAGGAAAATACACCATTTCCCTACTTTCTCTGATTTGAAAGTAGAGGGCATGGGCTCCATCTATCACCATGTAATGTCCTTTATTGAAACCTGAAACCACTTGCGGGGGCACTTAACTGGTTTTTGGAATTTGAAGAGAGTGTTCCCGCACTTAATGTCAATCATCGATTTGCAGGTGAGTGGATTTAATGAGACTACTTGCAGGGGAACTCCTTAATATAAATATTATGTAGTTTTTGCTCTCGGGTTTTCGTTGGATCTGGGAATAATTAATACCAGCCTTCGTTGTACTCAAACTTGGAAGAATGATAAGCTTGTTTGATTTTAACTTCAATACATCTTAGCATTAAACGGTATTCTATAGCACTAGTCTCTCTTGAACTTGAGAATAAGCCCGACTCGACCCTAACTTGTGTGCAATGTTCTAAACGTGTCTATTTTTCCAACTCCTGAACTATTCTTTTGACTGTGGGGCATCCTTCTAGCCCGTGCTTGAATATCTTGGCCTTCCCCTTAAACAGTCACACCTCTGCCCTGTGATTTCCTTATAGGGACCACTTCTCCATGTTATGTGCAGTCACAGGCTAACAATGCCTATTCACTTAAAAGTATCTTGATTTTGGGACTCCTTTTCACCTTTGTTGGAAATGACTCAAACTTGGACATGGACCATGGCATTAGAAAATTTTTGAAAACAGTGACACAATGGACATTACACCATTAAAATTTTTAGTGCTAACACCCATCATCACCTATAATATGGGGTCTAATCACATATCTTATTGATTTAATACCTACATTATTATAAATTTCAAGTGGGATATTGGGAAATTTTACCCAAGTCAAAACATTATATGATTTATAAGTATCCACACATCAAAAAAAGGGTGCCATAGTATAAGCCCAATAAAACAACGATTCATTAACCATGTTTGCGAAAATTTCTTCTATGCTCCCTCCTCATACCAAAGCATAAAACCATGCCATCCTCTCAATGTTAAATGACTAATGGCACTATACATGATAAAAGGGAACCCAAATAATTGCATACGTAATGAAAAATGACCTATATTAACACATCAATTGAAGAACTTACTAACTAATTTTTTGTTGAGAAATTACTCAACTTGATTAAGAGATATGTCCTTTTCTACCACAAGAGAAAGACTATTCCCACATTATTTTATGGTTCTTTTCCCATTCCAATGACTATTATGGCTTTCTTTTGGAATAGTTAATGAACCTCTATGCTTCTCAATCCTTAATCCCACTCCAATGTAGGGAAATGATGAAGAGTTCCAAGCTTAGAATTTTACCCACCTTCCACTGTGATAGTGCTACATGTCATGTTATGGGCACCCATACCCACAAAATCATTGATATTAAGTGGAACATGAGAGGTATCAAGCGTATTCTTAATCTCAAACGATGGTGGATGTAGATTTCCAAATCCATGAGTGAAAATCTTAGGAATTGTCATAGAATACTTACTAGATTATATCATGCCACCATGATATAATCTTGTATCATTGTTAGAGTGATTTTTCAATATTTGTAATGACATAATTATGATAACTAGCTATAAGAAAATATGATCCTTGGAGAGAGATTCATCCAAGTACCATATTAGCTATACATCCTATTAGTTAGAGATTCATCCAAGTATAATGTTGTTCGTATATACTTGTAACTTCATCCTATGTATATATGAATATTTATTTGCTATCACATTGGCTTCTTCTAGATATAATTTTCAAATTGTGTTCTCATAATGATTGATTAATTTCTAGAGATAATTATGCATGTTGATTTTACATGATAATGAGTAGATTTTGTTAACAATTTTGGAAAATTTTTGGGCGCATTACAACTTGGCATATATTTTGGCTAAGACTCATAATTTTGAGGAGTGGAACACACAATGGAGAAATTTGACTAGGAATTTTGTGGATCAGAGCACAAAGTGGACCGCACAATGGAGCAGTTTGAATATACTGCGCAGTGGCATCGACACTTCGGGGCAGGTCGAAGTCCCTCCTTTTTGTAAAGAACACAATTTTGTAAAGGGTTTCGGTTATAGTTGATCGTTTTAGGGAGCTCATGGTATTTGGTCCATGGTATTGTAATGATGTATCCCCACGATATAATAGTATAGAAAGGGTTGAAATGTTATGTCTAGAAATCATCACATGTAGTGGGAAAGTATTTGTAGTCTATATTTTGTATTGAAGGGAAGGATCTATGGCTAAGTGCGCATATAATTGGGAAGAGTCTACAACTTAGTTCACAGACCACCTACGACTTAATGCATAGGTCGATATTGGTTGTATTCAATGATTCATCATAATAAAGAAGCAGTTTTGAGGATGATGTTCTGGTGTTCTTATGTGTTTGATAGCTATGTTTTCTTAATATCTTTTTTTGCGAAGTAGTTATTACATTTTCATGTTATGCCAGTAAATGGGTCTATTTGACATGTTTAAATGATTAATTGAATGTGGAGAAGTAATTTATGAGTTGTAAACATAAGATAGTAAGAAAATACCATATCTCCCAATCGCTCAATGCTCTAGAAACCTGGTTCTGCATCCTCCCATAGTCACTTCCGGTGAGACTGCGATATTCTTATAAGTTTTTGTCAAAAGGGAAAGTGATCAAGGGTTTTGTTGGTGTGTAGTAAGGTCAAACATGGGTCAACCCAAATCAACCCAAGAAATGGTTCCATTGCTGGGACCAGGATCTTCTTGAGGGATATGTGGATGTGGCACCCGTAAAAGAAGGAAATTCAATATTTAATAGGCATGAAAGAGCGAGAATATGCAGATCAAGAAAACATAAATCCTCCTCTGAAATCCAAAGCAAGGTTACAGAAGTATATTTTTATAGATCAATATGAGATTTTCCTTTCTTATTTTCCTGTTTCGTTTTATGAGTGGATATAAAGGTTGATTGAAAGAATTGATTGTTTTAAGGGTGAAGAACCTACTATGTGGACTTCTAAGTTGGTACAACATATCAAGGGCATTGAAAATATGATTTTAAGGGTTTTTAGATTCTAGATTGATAAAATCTTGGGAGGAGTCATTACTAAGTTTGCAGTAGACTCAATTGAATCATAAAATGAAATGGAACAAAGATTCTTCAAAGGACCGTGAGGTAAGTATTTGAAATGTTTGAAACATTGGATTAAGATTCTTCTGTGTGAAAATGGATTTTTACAGATGCAATCAGATTTCTAGCTTACTTATGTTTGGAAGAAGAGAAAGTAAAGTGGAGCAAGAGAGTAGCGCAATGCGAAGTGGAAAGAGATACTGAGTAAATACTAGAAATATATGTTGTGGAAAATATCCAAAGAATTTTGTAGAGGCTAATTATAGTATTACTTTGAGTGAATCTGAAAGTGAAAGAGAAGAAATATGTCCCTAGGTAACTTCACAGCATTCCCCCTCACAGCTTGAGAATTCTCTGAAGCCAGGATCTAGTATTAGTCAGGGTGTTTGTGGTTTTCCTGCTCCCCCTACCCCTCCTACCCCCCATCCATCTCCCCCTCCCCCCCCCCCCCCCAAGAAGAGGTATGGTTGATGATATTAATCTACCTATGTTTAGAGGAACTAGATTAGAGGATCAAAAATAATTTTGGTTCTTATGTGAAGTGGTATGGACTATGAAGCAGAGCAATGATGAAAATATAAGGAAAGTGAAACTCATTATGACACTACGTGATAGAACATTGACATGGTATATGAAGTTTTTAAATAATCAAAACTGAACATTTGTAGATATTAAAAAAACATTGGTAGGAGAGTTTAAGAAGACGAAGTCTGAATCATAGTGCATCACTGAGTCGAAATAAATAAAACAGAAACCTAATGAGTCTGCTTGGGAGTTATATCAGAGGTTTAAGCTACTATTTGATCAGGTAATATTTGACATATCTCTACAGTAACATCAAGAATGTTTTATAGGTGCGTCTCTACCACATATTAGATTTCCTTTGATGAAAAAGAAGATAGGAACCCAAGCCGAAGCTCTGGAGATTGCAATGAAGTTGGAATCTTCGCCTATATGGGATACTAATGTAGGTATGCAACATATTCAAAATCAAATGGAAAACCTAACCCTACAGTTACAGGACACCAAGAAAATAAATGAAGTTAGAGAAGAAGTGTGGTGTATGAAGTGTAGAGAAGAGGGCCATAATTCCATTTCTTCATGGATTACATGGTTGGTGGAGCACCTAATCCTTTGAATGAAAGATCTAGCCTATGGTGTGAGATATTTAAGGCTAGAGGACAACATCAGTAAGAATATTACTACTTTTTGTAGACTCTAAGGAATCTATATTACAAGTTCTGTAAATCAGTGGGACATGATGAGAAAAATTGTCAAAGTTATGACATAATGATGGAGCACAATGCTAAAAATTGTAGAATGCAAGTAGGAGAGAATGGACATGAGGATAAATAATGGCTAGTGTGGTGGTCAATAAGGTTTCCATGGAAGACGTCGAGTTGTTGGAGCTGTTCGAGGATGTGGAAAGATTATTTTCTATAATTGTGGCCAACTGGGTCATTTTTCAAGAGGATACCATAAACGCACAATGACATGTAAGTATTGTAAGTCCTTTGATCATGTAATTGAATAATGTCCTATACTTATGTCAAATATGCAATAAAAAAGGAACCAGTAGCCGACACAGAATAATGAAATGATGATTGTTGAAAGGAGGATTGACGAACCTAGAATTAGTATTGTCACTAGAAGTGGAGTTGCAAGCAGTAGTGGTAAGGAGGATGGAAAGAAGGAATTTGAAGGTACATGGGTTAGAAATATTGTAGATAAATTTCCTATTTTTTATATTAAAAAATAAAATGGAGTAATTTTGGAAGCAAAGTGAAGTTTTATGGATGTTGGAGCTTAGACCTCTAGTGCACAGCCGAAGGCCAATCATATAAATTACTATGCCATACCATCAGCTTGGGTGTAGAACAAAGCTCCAACACAAGACCGGGATGTGGCAAGCCAAGTAAGTATTGTAAGGTATTTTCCACAGACTTGCAATAAATATTTAAGGGATAAAAAGTTTGTAGACAGGCTGCAAGAGTTCATATATTCCTCTGCATCCAAAGTAACACCACGAAGTGAGATGCACACAGTTAATAATTTTCATCCACAAAAGTGAACCAGAAGAGAGATGAGGCTCAGTGCACAGATTGGAGAATATGAGATTGACCAAGTTATTATGGATTTGGGATCTGATGCTAATGTCTTGAAAAATCAGACATGGGAATTGATGGGTAAGCCAAAGCTACAGTGGTAACATATTCATTTAAGGATGGAGATTCAGCAAAATATATTTCCTATGAGAATACTATTGGGTGTAAGAGTGTATATTGAAGGAGTGTGCACTAGTGCTGATTTTGAAGTAATAGTGATTGTCGAAAACAATAAACCTTACCTTGCAATATTGGAATTAATTGGGAATTTGAAAATATGACCATAATTAATATGTGCAAGAGACATGTGATATTGAATGAAATAATATGAGATTTATTGTTCTCTTGGATCCATCGAAAGAAGAAAGATACATAAAACTAGTCATAGAAGAATACTGCATTGTATACATCAACAAAATTTATCAAATGATAGTGGAGGAACAAGATTAGGCTAACCCTACTATAAAAGGAAAGTTGAGTTGGGAGCATGATAGTTATTGTACCTTAGATTTAGAAGAAGGGTTGGAAAATTGGCGGAATAGGCTACATGAAGTATCCACAAGTTGTTGTTTAATAATTACCAAATCAATTAGTTGTATCATGTATGAGGTATGTGACCTGCCTTCTTATTATTGCACATGATATGTGAATAATTTTCTTAATAATTATGATGAACAAGTTCCAGAAAATCAAAGGTTTTTAGCCTTGCATATAGCTCTGAAAGCTACCCTTTCTAGATGGTGGAATGCACATAGGAAGAATATAGGAGGTTGGCAGGAATGTCGAGGAATGATGTGGATAATATTTGGAAAGATATAAATAGAAATGGAGATAAAATATCATGTTCAAACTAATCCTAGGGAGAATATCTGGTTATTCACTTTTTTATTGCCTAAATCTACCTCAGGCTAAAGGAAGGCAGAGTCTAGGGTAACATCAAACCACGCTCAGTCTGGTAGCTAGCCCTACGAGATCAAGAGAGGGCTCTCTCTGGGTCAATCTCATCAAAAATGATCGATGGGGCTTGAGATGACTTGAAATAAAAGCTAATTTTAGGCTAGGTATATAAGTAAAGGAGTTTGATTTTGATTTTGGGGATTTTGTTGGAATCAAAGGGAAAGGCAGTTTTGGGTTCGGGGATGAGGCCTACTTTTTGCATAGTTCTGAATGGGGCAAAGAAGGAAATTGTTTTGATGCTTTGAATTGAATGTATGGATATTTCAGACTGGTGAGGAGCTAAAGAGGGCAAGAGGCTTTCATGAATCCTCTTCAAACAGATGAAAACATGGAAAATTAAACAAAACTTCAAGGCAGAGCAAAGCAATCTAATGAATTCCATATTTATCACTTATTTTTTTAATTTAAGAAGAAAGGAGAAGGGAAATGATTCACATAAACATCAATGAACTTAAAATCACATAGAGAAACACACCATCAAAACACAGAGCCACATGGATCCCAAAGAGTGCTGCAAACCCTAGTCTATTCCTTTTCCAAAATTGCAGAGATGAAATGTATAATGAAGTGCCAAGCAATCCCAAGTGTCCAACCCTGAAAATGACTGATGAACTACATGATATAGACAATCCTAACTCATCCCCATGCCTCTATGGCTCGAGCTCACCATTCTAGGAGCTTTTTCAACCATATCCAGACTAAGAATTGGAAAATAGGCAATGAAACAACTTGCCTCTATATGATAGGAAACTGATTCATTCACTTAAATTTCACTTTTTGGTGAATGAATCTACTAAGATGATTAAAATGTGCCAAAATTACATCATAGTCATGAAATTACATCAAGTTACATCAAAATTTACATGAAAAAGTCAAAATAGCCAAAACTAGGCGAAAATTTGAGCCGCTGAGGGAAAAATAGGCCAAATTTCCCAATGCGTTGCACCTGAAATCTATATGTGTAGCACAACTTTGAGGCTGATTTTGAGGGCCTTCCCGAAGTCCAAATTGAGTGCAGGATAGCTCGTTGGAAATATCTGCCTGTCTAATTTCCAACCCAAGTGGAATTTATGAATTTGGTTTCCATTTTCCTTCCAAAAATCAAATCTCCCAACACTGCTTCCTATGTGTCCAAAAAGTGGCAGAAAGGCCATTTTTGAGGTGTTTTTGACCCTTTAGGCAACACATAACTTGTCAAAATTCTTAGGTAATGGGTAGTCATGCATTAATTTGGATGAAAAATCTAGATATGCAAAGTTTTCCTCCAAAGGAGCTGCCAATTATAAGCGCGTGCCAAGTGGCACTACACATCGGGCAGGAAAATATGTGTTTAGTCCAAAAAATTCAAAATTGACGGTCCATCATCAAGCACTATGCTAGGCCAAAGAATCTTTGGCCAAAATTTGGAGTCTATCATGCCTTTTTCTATGCTTTAGTGCCCTCTTTAGCCTTGCTTTCAGGATCTTGATCCTCGCTTTGCAAACATGATTTCGTGCCCAATAATGGTTCTTCATGTGCCTGAGCATGTTCTTTTCCTTGTTTTCCTTCTCCAATAGCTTCTTAAGATGAATATTGACCCTCTCAAGCCAAGTCTCTCTATCAGACTCAATCTCTCACTCAATGGGTGTCATCTCTATTTGGCTTCTTTGGGAAGCTTGCCAGTTCTCACGGATGTTTTGCAACTCCATGATTGTTTGCTGATCTTCCAACTGTTTGTTTCGCTGCTCCAGGTAATTTATGATCCATTGGGCTCTCTGTAATTTGACGGTCAATGTGTCAATCTTCGCCTTCTGCTCCTGAATAGTCTCTCTCATCTTTGAGCTTGGAGAGCTCAAATCCTCATCAATGAGTACAAAATCAGTATCCTGGCCTCCTGAAAGGCCCTCATCCTGCATAGGCCTCTTACCTCTGTCCTGTACCTGTACCTATGCTGCTGATGATGGCAACGAGACCCCTTCCACCCCAGGTGGAGATAGTACTCGTTGGGCTGCTGCAAATAATACTCTGGTGCCTCTCTGATAAGTAACAAACACTGGCATACTGATAGGCTCTGTCTCGTGACCTTCAGGCTAATGTGAAGGTTCACCTGGCTCATGAACAACCTCTGGAGGAACTAGAGGAGCTATGAAGAAGTCACGGGAAATGAAATCCTCCCATGAAATGCCCTTCAATCCAAGCTGATGTACGACCACAATCTTGATGAGTGCATAGTGATAAATACTGTTGTACTACTGCTCGGGATTTTTCTTCTGCACAAGAGTGGTCATTCTCTCGATATTCCAGCACATGAAATAAGGTATGTTCATCATCCTCACTCTGGTGAAATGCATCAATAACCTGATGTGGTAGGCATAGAGGCGTGAAAACTGACCCTCACAACTGAAGTATCTGATAATGAGTTTCATCAGAGGCGCATAGGATTCCTTTGGGAACCGGAATGGGAACACTCTTTTGAGCTGCCTCACAAAGCTAGGCCTGATGTATGGTTCATAATGCACTCTTTCCACCTATTGTCTTTTGTTCGACTTTTCACCCACATTCGGTATTCCGGTTGCTTGAGAAATATTTTCCGGTGTCAAGGTGAAATTTACACCAGAAAGAGTTACCTGACCATCATGTAAATGCAATACAAACAAACGAGCCAACTCCTGATGATGATGAATCCTAGCAATCATCTCACAATACTGATAGCATGACTACTCTCGAAAACATGCCATGGAAAGTGGGCAAGCCTGCAATTGAGTCAATGAGGTGGGCTCTTCTCTCACATGTTTTCCACCTTTACGAGGCCTTCTAGGTGCATGTAGCTCAGTAGTAGAATCACTATCTCAGTCATATGATGTGTCAATGTCTGTCTCCATGATTTCCATGCAAGGTATATGTTGGCTTGTATGAGATGAAAATGAGAATTTGGTGTTTTATTTCAATTTCCAAATATATGTCAAAGGGGAGGGACTGTAGGAGAAATAGGATAGTGGGAACAATGGGGTTTAATCAAGTGGAATTTACCTTTTGGAATTTTGACAATTGTAGGGACAATGGACAGCCACTTGACTGTTTGGGAAACTTGGGGTTTGGGAATTTTTATAAGTGAGATGGGAAAGGGAGAGTGATAGGAAATGAAATGATTTAGGGATAGGGAAAGGGGGCTTAGGAGTAAGTGACTTTTAGAGATGTAGGGAGATGGGAAATGGACTAGTATTAATAGTATAACAGTGAGAGGGAGGAATAATCAGTGAGGAATGAACAAGTTTGGCACCACAAAATTATTTTTAAAATACCAAATTCAAACCCTAAGAGAGCACTTCAACAAGATGATAGGGTTTGGCCTTTGTGTATTCAAATTCTCAAAACCAATCACACAACCAATAGCAAGCACAAGTTATGGGCCATAGAAGAACACACGAACTTACTTGGAGCAAGAAGGACCAAGTCAATTTGGATTTTTGTGAAGCAATGACAAAATTTGGGTTACCTGTCCTGTGCATCGCGCAACATTCCCAATGCGTCGTGACCCTTGTATGCATCGCGCTAATTCAAAAATGCACAGAGGTGAGCGGCCCTATGCGCCGTGCTCAACCAATGTGCCACGCCCAATGCCGAGTGCGCCACGACAGTGAACTTCACCACAGTTTCGACCTCCAACGCTAGCTTCGCTTCCTCCACTATTTTCTTTTGCTCTTTGATGACTTTGGCATGCAAATGAAGTTTTGAATTTGAAAATATCTTATATATACAAATGATTTTGATTTTTGATTTGAAAAACCCACTTTGTAAACTCTGAAATCTTTGGCACTTTTCACATAAACTTTGTTTTTCTTTCTTTTTGATTTTTGAGCTGAATGATGAATCTCTTGTCTGTCTTTGCAGGGATAGCTGGCATGGGGTCTTGGAAAAGGTGACCAGGGCTACGCATGGAGTACTTGCAACTAAAAAAACTTTGAATTTACACTGCATTTATTACAAAAGGATAAAATAGACAATTTTTCTTCAAAACGGAGTTTTGAAGAAAAATCATTATCAAGCATTATGATGATGAAAATTTTTGCGCTGAAACCTTATTTGAAACTTTCTCATGTGCCTGTTGGCCATTATTATTCATTTTGAAGACTAAATTAATGAAACCCTAGACCTAAAGAGACTAAAAACCCTAAAATGACTCTTTGCTAACCAGGAGACCAAAAATGACTGTAAATGATTTTGATGAACAGACACGGACCAGCAGGTACATGAAATGAGGGATATGAGTGACAAGACCCTACCTTCAGATGATCCATGCTCCTAATGGAATGCAGCTTACTGAACTGAGTGAGACACCTAAAATGAAATGCAACAAGAGAAATTTGATCTCTGACGAAGGGATGAAGATACCGACTCTAACACACTTCAACATGGAATGAGATTCCACATCAAGAGTAGCTACATGGATTCATTCATACATTGGAGGCAATCCCTAAGAATTAGTACCTAGAAACAAAGCTTCAACATGGTATCGAGAATTGGGCAGACATGGTTGATGGCTTCATATTAACATTAAGCTTTCAAAATGATTTCCCACACATAGATTGGGCCCTTCAAGTAGTGAAGAAAAATATCTTTGATAATTTCACCTCGGTGACATGGTAGCAACCTGATTGCGTTGCACAGATCAAACATGCACTGGAATTCTATAACATCATTACATATGGATAAGAAGAATATCTTTGCAATATCGACATAGAAAATTCATAAGGATACTGCAAATTCAATGGACTTGATATAGAGATACCAGACATAACGAAGCCACTAAAGACCAAGAAGGTAAACATAGGATTAGATGAGGATCCCAAGTTTGAAACTATAGGAAATTACTGGGATGGAGAAAAAATCATTAAAGTTACATAATTAATTCATGAATATCAAGAAGTGTTTCCAACCAAATTTTCAGAGATGAAGGGTATAATATGAGATTTAGGAGTCATGAAGAATCCTTTGAATCCTGATGCGAAGCCAGTCAAACACATACCTTAGAGACTGAACCTAAAGTATAAGGAGAAAGTGAAAGTAGAGCTTGATTAGAGGATTTCAATAGGGATTATTAAACTTGTAGAAGAATCAGAATGGATGAGTCCTATGGTGCAAGAGAAGAAGACTCAAGGGGAAATTGGGATCTGTGTTGATCTGAGGAAGTTAAATGATGCATGTTTACATGATCCATTCCCTACCCCTTTCACATAAGAAGTGTTCGATAATGTAGGAGGAGTGGAAATTTAATCATATATAGATGGATTCTCAAGATATCATTGGATTACGATTTCACCTGAATATTGACATAAGACCACATTTTCTATAAAATGGGGCTCATATCAATACACAGTAATGCCTTTTGAATTGAAGAATGTCCCTACTATATTTTCTAGGGTAGTGATCGGAGCTTTTAAGGAGTACATCCACAATTTTTTAGAGGTGTACTTTGATGATTGGACAATATTTGGATTTCTAAGCAAACATGTTTGGATTTAAAGGCCTATGCTTGACACATGTAGATAGTATCAAATCTCTTTGAACTTAAATAAGTGCATATTTTTTGCACCCTTTGGCATATTATTGGGACATATTGTTTGCAAGAAATGACTAATCGTGGACCCTGCTAATATTTCTATCATTGTGAATTTTTCTCCACCTAAAATATTAAGATAACTTCACAATACGTTGGGACACACTGGGTATTACAAGAAGTTCATCAAGGGGTATGTGTAGATCACTATGCCTATGGATAAATTGTTGAATACTGATGTAACTTTTCAGTGTAATGAAGAATATCATAAGAGCCTCGACATATTTAAGGGGAAGATGGTAGTTTCACCTATACTAGTGTTCCCTGATTGCAACAAGGAATTTCATGTCCATTTAGATGCCTCTTGTATAGCTTTGGGAGTGGTGCTAACACAACCTCGTGAAGGAGAGATTGATCATCCTTTAGATTTTGCAAGTAGGAAATTATCTAAAGCGGAAACGGATCATGCCACTATAGAAAGGGAAGGAATTGCCATGGTATATGCTTTGTATAAGTTTAGACATTATTTATTTGGGTCACATTTTAAGATGTTTACATATCATTATGCAATGAATTATTTTGTTAATAATATTTTCTTAGGCAGAAATATTTGCAGCTGGTTGTTTTTATTCCAGGAGTATGACTTCGAGATCATTTTTAAACCAGGAAGGTTGAATGTACATCTTGACCATATATCAAGATGGGATATAGGGGAAGGACCAACCAGCATAGAAGATAAATCTCCTTGATGCACAGTTGTTTGCAATCATAGTGGTAGATGACCACTTTGGAGATATCATTAATTTTTTTACCACAAGAATGACTCATTCAGAATATAGTATGCATCAAAAGAAAGAATTGGTGGTTAAAGCAACTGGATTTTCAATAATATAAGGGCACTTATATAATATGGGACCAAACAAAATAATACGCAGATATGTTCTTGAAAATCAAAGACAAGTGAATCTAGCAGAAGCTGATGGAGGTGAAGATGGTGGAAAATATGCATGAAAATCTACTGCGAAAATTATTTTGAGAGCAGGATTGTAGTGGCCTACACTACATAAATATGAAAATGAGTATTATAGAGCATGTGATGTATGTCAAAGAATAGGTAATCCTTCCACAAGAGATGAGATTCCATTGGTGCCACAAGTTACATTGCAGGCTTTTTATAAGTGGGGTATTCATTATGTTGGACCAATCAACCCACCTTGAAAGAGAACTGGTGCAAGCTACATAATTACAACGACTAATTACTTAAAAATATAGGATGAAGCACATCCAATACGAAAATACAACACAACAACTACAACAGACTTTATTTTTTAGTACATATTTTGTAGATTTGGATGTCCGAAGATTTTGATGAGTGATCAAGATTCACACTTCCTGAATAAGGCTATTAAAGAATTGACTGAGGAATTCCAAGTTTATCATCAAAACAGTACCCCTTATCCCCCTTAGGCCAATGGAATAGTGGAAGTATTTATTATGATTTTGGATAATACACTTACTAAGGTATGCAATGTGAACAAAGATGACAGAGACCTTAGAATTCCAGCAATGATATGGGCTTATAGGACCACATGTAAGAAGTTAACAGATCATACACCCTTTAGGTTATTTTATGGGAAATAAGATGTGATGTCTATGGATTACATTGGGCCTAACTTGAGGATTACATCTTTTATAGATATGGTAGACCCTAAGATAATGGAAGAAAGAATGTCACAGTTCCTTTCATTGGAGGAAGATATATTCGTAGTAGGATTCCATCAGCAGGTGCACAAAGAAAGATGAAAATCTAGGCATGACAAACATATTAAGTAGAAGAAGTGCCAGGTAGGATACCTTGTCCTCCTTTATGATATTAATTTTATGAATTTTTCAGGAAAATTGAAGATGCATTGATTGGGCCCATATATTTTCAAGCATATTACTGATGGAGGCACAGTTCAATTAGAAAAGTTAAATGGAGAATTTGTTCAAGGAAGAGTAAATGGTAGCAGGTTGAATTTGTATAGGGAAAACTCTATCCCTACAACTTCGCTATGAAGAAGAAAGGACAAAATGTCTTAGTGCCACCTGCAGTTGAAAGTGGGCACTAGACTATAAACTACGCTACAAAAATAGCTTCAACGTAGGAACCCTCGACATAAGAAGGGGTGTTCACTACATTCTGGAGGATGTTGAAGTTCACAAGAACAGTTGGTGTGCCACAGTCTAGAGTATGTCGAAGAGTCGCCGGAAAAATATGACCATTAAAAGGGAAAGTTATCGTTAAAATGCACAGAAGGTTTAATTTATGACGACATATTGGCTAGATTTAGTGATACATATGCAGTTAAGGAACAAAATATGAATATGATCTGAGCTAGAGATGAGGTTATAAGTTTAGGATTGCTATAAAAATTTGCGTCCCGCCAAAATTTTCCCATTGTTGTCTCAAGAGCTCAAAAATTGCTAAGTGCGGAGAAGTTGCATAAGTTGTGCTATTGTATGAATACTGAGGATTTCATTCACATATTCAAGGAGAATGGTATAGCAGGGACCATGGAACAATATGAAGCTGATACACCTATAGCACCAGTTCATAATCATGCAGTAGTGTCACCACAAAATAAAAACTGAATATGATCTCTTTGTAGAAGCACAATAGTGGCCTGTAGAATGGATGATTGTGCCAGAGATAGGGGCAAGAGATATTTTGACAGAGGAAGAAAAATCACAGCATAATGAACAAAGTGGAAGGGATAAGGACAAGGATGAGGATGAGGAAGAGAAAGAATGAAAGGAGGAGCATGAAAATGAACCTCTTGGAGGAGATGAACACAAAAAAGAGCCTGAAAAGACTAGGATGGGCCCTTCCATCACAGAGAAGAGGAAGGTAGGTACTGAAGCTACCATGAAACCCAAAAAGAAGAAAAAGTCAGATAAATAAAAGGACATAATTTTGTTGACCCTTACTAATGGGGACTTTGTTAAAATTGGTGACAAAGTACAAGAAGCTATTACACTATCATGGAATAGGATATAGGATCGCTACGATGCACTTCTATCAGGTGTTGAGGAGTAGATTATAGAGTTAAATATACTAGCATAGACAATCATATAACAAGCACATATAAAGGAAAGGCTACGAGAATATAGATTAATAGATTCCAAACTTAGGGCGCAGTTATTGCAGATACATGTTGGATCCTTACAGTTTGACTCCACTGAAGGAAAGCAATAGTTGAAAGGATGGAAGTATGTGAATATGACATCGTCGTGCTACCATTCCAAATCTTGCATTATTTGCATCAAGGAATCATAGATGAGATGAAGCAGTGAGAAAAAATAACTCCAAAATTGAACATTCAGATAGAACAAGAGCAAGCTTCGTTGAAGCAGCAGCTCGACTAGGCCATCCAAGAGAAGGACGAGGCAGTGAAATAGTAGCATAAGTTAAAAGAGTTGTTCAAAGACAAATGTTGAGAAGTCCCAGACGTGGATGTACGCAAAGATGAATCAGTAAAATAATAGGTTGCAAAGCTCAGCCTTGTAGTGAACAAATCCAACAAGAAAATTATATATGTACAATTTAAGTATGAGATAATGATCGATGAGATGCAGATGAATTTGCAGCCATCTATGCCACCATAAGTATGAGAGTAGAGGAATACTTGCCTAAATACTGTAATGGTCGGTATCTCCACATTAATGGAAGATTGTGGTAGATTTTTGGATGACACTTTACATATTTGGACTTCGTTGCAGGAAGATCCAAATATGTAGAAGCTAGAAGAAGGCATTCAACAGAAGAAGAAGCAACTTGATGATATTCAAGAAACTGCGAATACTTTTCCAATATCGTAGAGGCTCGCAAAGATCAATGAGAGAAATTCCATCCAGAAGAAGCTAGAGGAGCTGAGAAGGGAAGAACATAATTTGGCAGAGAGAACTCAGTGGTAGAATGAGGCTCTGCAACTGTCTCAGGAGGTGGATGAGAAGATTCAAGAGCTTCAACGGAAAGAAGAGGTAGTATTGCAAAGGACTACAAGGCCACCAGAAGAAGCACTATTGGAATAAATGTGCAACAAGGAAAAGCATGTCACAGGTATTATGCAAGAATTCAACAATTCCTACAATAGCATCATAGCAAAAATCAGAGGCAAAGCAGATGAGTGACTCGGGATGAATCAGATGTGAGTGTTGGGGGGTTTGGGCACAACCAACCTTGGCCTAAATTTGGCTAAGACTACATTTTGAGGTGCAGAGCACAAAGTGGACAGCGCAATGGAACAATTTTACTTCACATTTTTGGGAGCGAAGCGCGAAGTGGAACACACAATGGAGGAGTTTGAATATACCACGTGGTGCCATAAGGGATTTGGGGCAGGTCAAATTCCCTCTTTTTTAGAAGGAACACAATTTTGTAAAGGGTTTTGGGTTATAGTTTGATTGTTTTAGAGAGACCATGGTATGGTAATGATGTAGCCCCGCAATGTAATAGTATAAAAAATGTTGAAATGGTATGTTTAGAAATCGGCACATATAATGGGAAAGTCTTTGTAGTCTATATTTTGTAGCGAAGGGAAGGCTTTGCAGCTGAGTGCACAGAGGCCTGGGAAGAGTCTGTAGCTTAGTGCACAGACCACCTACAACTTAGTGTGCAGGTCAAGATTAGTTGTATTCAAGGATTCATCATAATAAGGAAGCGGTTTTTTGGATGATTTTCTGGTGTTCTTATGTGTTTTATGTCTATATTTCCTTAATATATTTCGTTGTGAAGTAGTTATTACAGTTGCATGTTATGTCCTCAAAGTAATTTTTCATGGGTTTATATGACATTTTTGAATGATTAATTGAATGTGGCAAAGTAATTCATGAGTTGTAATAAAATATAAAAGGAAACTAACACATATCCAAGTCCCTTAAGGCTGTAAAAACCTGGTTCTGCATCCACCAATAGTACCTTCAGGTGAGACTGTGATTTTCTTGCACATAGTTGTCCAAAGGGCTAGTGATCAAGGGTTTGTTTGGTGCATAGTAAGGTCAAACCTAGGTCAGTCGAAATTAACTCAACAAATATCTATGGAATTTAGGTAGGAATATCTATGGCTATAATAAATATGTTGTAATAATTAATTTTAGATATTATATTTTGGGAATAATTCCCAAAGTGTTATAAAATCAATTCCCTTGAAGTACAATCATTTTTTTTATATTCTTTGGTTTTCTTATGTATCTAGTTGGGTAGAAGTGAAATATACATTATTATAAGTCATACTTTATCTTCATCCATAAGGTTGAAAATTTATGAGAAATAGATATAGAAAATTTCAAGGTTGAGGTGAAATTTTTGAGTTTATATTTCAAGGACACTTCTAAGAAATTCAAGGAAATGTTAGTATAAATCAATCCATGTCATAATGATGTATTCAAACATAATTAGGTGATACATCCATTATGAGAAAGCAACACACATTATTTTACATATTCATGAAAATGTGTTCATATGTATGGTCCTCCATAATGAAAATGCACAATCAGGTCTCCTACATCTTTGTTGCAAGTGTTGATTTCTAACAATGGGTAGAATTCATAGAGAAGGAAAAAAAATAAGGTATAAATTGTGAAGATGCTTTTGCATCCACAACATAATTTATTTCTATTTTTTTTTGTTTTCAAAGAAAATATTTAGGTGGTAATTCCACTAAATAGTTGTTTTTTAGAAGATGTGGATATATTTTATATGGATCAACCATAGTGATTTATTACCAAAGGTCAAAAGGGTAGGTTTGCAAGTTAGTGTAAACATTATATGGATTAATGTAGGACCCGAAACATGGTATAAAAAACTTTATTGATGCCTTATGTCCAACAATTTGAAGAGGATTAATTTACTTCAATACTTCTATATTAACTAAAAAAATATGAAATCAATACCAAATCTATGTAAATATTTAAAAACAAAGAAAAACAAATCCTTTATAAATTAGCTTATGTAACCATATAAATGAAATCAATGGGTAATATTGGTCATAAAGTGGAGCTCTCAATGAACATTAGGGTTTTGACAGGACTAAATATTCATGTGATATCTTTCCAAGAGATATGATTCCTCCATAGATGTATTTTAGATCAGCCCAACGAGCCTAAAATAAATTTCATAGAGAGAGTTTTTTTTTATGGAATAAATGGTATTAATTATGCATAGTCGAATAATTGATGTAGATAAAAAACTATATAAGGACCCCATTTGAATTGGAATATAGCTGGGCAATGTAGAGCTATGATAGATCCATGATCCCTCACTGGAATCATGCTAGGTGTGAGCTTAGCATGACCTCATTCCATTTATAATGCTTATATATTCATTCCATGGTCTTAAAAAATCTTAGTTATTGGTTGAGCTCTAACAATGGATACATGACGAAACAAGAAAAAAAACCCAAACCTCTCAGAATTATAATCCAAAGTAGCTCAGAATGAGGATACAACACGAGTATATTGACTCTTTAGCCTATCTTTCCTGATGAATTATTTTGGGTACCACATATCATCTTCTGGGTACCATGTATGAACTTATTGGTGTCATGCTACCAATGACGGGTTACTCGTTTCACCACCTCTAGTTGCCCATGACTAAATAAGATGTTTATAGATGGATGAATAATTCATAGACCATGACAAAATAAAGGACTCAAGAAAGAATGATCGAGATTTATGTAGGAACCCAATAGAATATGAATATAACCATAAATACAAAGATTTAGTGGAAATAAAACTTCATTTCATTAATATCATATAACAAAAATATGCTTAGAGACATAATGGAAATAAAATAGCTATGGCACTGGTACGCTTATCTCTGAGAAGAGATGTGGCAGCTATAGGCCTCTAAACTAGTTATAATGAGGCTCGAATGCCTATTTATTATTCAGAAAAAATGGACAACCATAAAAATCCAAAAACCTAACCCTAGGTTATGAAACACAAAAACTATGGGCCCCGTTTGGGTAAATTGGTACATCAACTTCGCCAGGATGTAACTTTGCCATAAGATCTTTGTTTGAGGTGCACAATACCTCGTTAGAAATATATATCTGAGGAAGAAAAATTTTGATTTTAGAAACATCAATCAAGAAACAATATTACTCTCGAGTTTCCCAAAAAAAGTCGTTTAGGGCCTCAAAACGGCTCCAGAAGTTTAGTACCCGAAAAAACTGCTAAAAATAGTAAATTGTGCTTCAGTTAAGGAAACTGAAAAACTGAAAGAAACAATGGTGGGCGTTCAAGTGGAATAGGTGGGTGGCCACAAATATCCACCTAGATCATTCCTACCTCCTTAGGAATCAATGGTCCCCATTGCGTTGAGTTCCTCCATGAAATGATGAAACTTCTACTGAACTTGGTCCTACGTGACCCACTTTCCTTGGTGAAGGATTTGGCCTACTTTGACAACTCGATATATTTGGATCCTTCGTTTTCAGGTGTTATTGATCTGCATATCCATGATCTAATTAGTGGTGTCTTGTTCCATGCAGTCTGGGTTTAACTCTGTTGGTGTGATTTGTTCTGCCATGTTGGATGTGTCCAGCAGAGGTGGAAAGTATGGCTAAAGGAGGTCTACATTGAACACTAAGTGTAGGAAAAGGAATGGGGGAATGTTGAACTCAAAATAATTATCTCCCATTGCTTTGGTGATTGTGTAATGCCCATATTGAAGTTGCCTGAGCTTTCGATGGGCTTCGTTAAGGCATTCTTTCTATAAATGCAACCAAAATTTGTTGCCCACCTGGACATTTTGTGGCCTGATGTCGATCAGGTCATTGCTTGTACTTGGCATTGGATTTCTCCAATATTTCATGGACCTACTTGTGGATGTGTTGGATGCGTTCAATAAATTTGGGTGCTTTATCAGCCTCACACAATACATGTGTAGATTATGTGTATGTGGTCGCATGAGTTATGTCAACATGAGGCAGTGACGCACTTGGGGTCATAACAATGGAGTGCTTGATCCGATAGTGTAGAGGAACCTTTGTGGTTGAGGAGAAAATTTCCTTGTATTCCTCCACATATTTTTCCATCTATTATTATCGTGTAGGGGAGCCCTGTTTGGAGGCTGCAGCCATAATATTCTTCTTTCCTTGTGAGAGAATCGTAATGAAAATAATTTCCTTGTTTGGGAAATAATTTTACAGCATTGCTTTGTAGTACTCGAAGAGATGGCGAAAGGTGATACTATCTCCTGTATCCTATACAACTTATTTCCCAAATTAATAATAACAAAGCGAGGCCTAGACTCATACACATCGTGTCACTTCCACAGGTATGGTTGGCCTAATAATATATCAGACTCATGAAGTCAAGCAACATCACACAATACCTCATCTGTTAATGGAATGACATTGTATGGAAGGCGAGACTGCTAGTGGACATGTAGATCTCTTCCTTGGTGAAGCCACCCAATGTTATACAGTTGTGGATGTGTTGTGGTTGGTAGGCCGAGCCACTTCATGACCTCTACTGAAATGTTGTTCTTTTGGCTTCTACTATCGACAGGAAATTGAAGTGCAGAACCCTTCACCCACATTTGTGAATGGACGATGCGCTCCCCGTCCTCTGGATCCTCGATATCCTCCCTCTATAACTTGGTGGTGGAAACGGTGGCACTAGGTTTTGCATCAACGATTTTCTTCCCTAAGTTATTTCCCTTGTCTGATTCTGACTCAGGATCAAAACATGAATCTAATTCAAATCCCTTCAGTTAGGCCACATTAAAGAAATTTTGAGGTCTAAAATTGGCCTCCTAAGAAAAATGTACAACAAAAATAAAATTTATAAGAACCAATAGGATTCAAGATGGTGATGTCAACCATGGGGATGATTCACTATTTTTTAGGTAAAAAAGTAAAAAGACTAAAAAATAATAAATTAATAAAAATACTTTTTCAACTTGTATTTTAAACTTATCTCCCAAAGGTTTTACTAATATTTCAAGCAGGATTACTCGTTAGATGCAAAATTTAATTCCTCATCCAAAGATTACCCATGTTACATTCTTTCGATGGACCCTACTACACGAAAAATTAGAAATACATGGAAAACTTGGTCGAAATCATGTTTTTCATGTATTTTTTGATTTTTCGTGTAGCAGAATCCATCGAAATGATGCAACATGGGTACTCCTTCGATGAGGAATCAAATTATGCATCCAATGAGTGTTCCTACTCGAAATTTGAGTAAACCCATATGGAGATAAGTTGAAAACACGAGTTGGAAAAATATTTTTTTCTTTTTTACCTCTAAAATTTGATGATGTAATCTAATCTTATTTTATTATTTCCACTATTATTTCATAGTTTCCTTAGGATGCTTATTTTATACCTCAAAATTCCCCTAATGCCAATGACTTTTTGGCCCGACACTCGCTTGTGTTATGAGTGGAGATGTTATGAAATTCACACCACTTCCCCATCTCCTTGTTTGGCTTTGTGGTGTTGTTCTGAGTCGCCCCGTTTTGGATTTTCCCCTTGTTTTGTGGTTTGAGGGTGCCTTTCCCTGGTTTTGGATTCATGGATCCAAAGTCTCGCTTATTTTGCTTAAATTTCTTGTCAATCTTGGCGGCATATCGATATGTTGTGCCAAGTGACGTAATGTCGAGGAACTCCATTTCCTCTTCAATGTATCTGTGCAAGAAGCTATGATACTTGAGCACCAAATTTTTCTCTGAACTGTAATACCAAAATTTTTGCGCAGGGTATGGAACAAATTTTTCAAATTGTGCACATATTAATCCCTTTGCTTCCGCAGCGTGGTCCATTAGATGTACTTGTCCTCATAGCTCCCCAAAACGTAATATTATTCCTTGATTTAATCTCAAAACGAATTCCAAGTGGGTGAGGCCAAGAATAGAGAGGGTTCCCTCTCATCATTTTTCTCACAGTAGGTTTCCCACCAGTATTTAAAGTAGGGGCAGCTTTGGGGAGTGAAAAAGTAATATTTTATCGGTCAGAGAAATCATGGACCAAGAAATACCATTCGAACAGTTTCAACCATATATATATGGAATTTGCAACTATCTGGCCTTAAAATACAATAATGTCGAAGTTGGCATGTACCTTGAAAGGAGTGGTGCCTCCAGAGTGGCTATTGGATGCAGATGCTCTGCCAGTGTATAACTGTTGAAGGACCTGGGAAAAGTTATCCATCATCACATTCCTTTGATTATCCAGGGCTTCCATGAGAAATAATTTGATAGGATCTCCTACTCCCTCATCTTTCTTTTCTTCTGCCATGAGAGGTAGTCGGGGTTTTTTAGGTTGATCTTGCAAGGATTCAACCACATCGAGCCTGAACTCCTTATACCCTCACATCCTTGGGGACATGCCAAGAAAAATAGAGAAAGGGCAGGCCGCTCTGATACCACTGATCCATATTTATGCAGGAATGCAGAAGAGTACATATATAACCATAAATACAAAGATGTAGTGGAAATAAACCTTCATTTCATTAATATGATATTAAAAAAAAAAAATTCTTATAGAAAAAATGGAAATAAACTAGCTAGGGTGTTGATAGGATTATCTCTAAAAAGAGATGTGGTGGATATAGGCCTTTGAAATAGTTACAATGAGACTCGAAGGCCTGTTTATTATTTAGAAACAATAGAAAACCCTCAACATCTAAAAAACTAACCCTAGGAGATGAAGTGCCAAAATTATGGGCCTCATTTGGGAAATGGTACATCAACTTCCCGGGGATGTAACTTTGTCATACGATCTCTATTTGATGCACGCAATACCTCGTTAGAAAGATATATTTGAGGAATAAAAATTTCCATGTGAGCAACATCAATCATACACCCATGTTGTTCTCTGTTTTTGAAAAAAAAAACATCGTTTAGGGCCTCAAAATGGCTCCAGAAGTTGAGGACCCGAAAAAAATGCTAAAAATAGTAAACTATGCTTCCATTATGGAAAATGAAAAATTGAAAGAAACAATAGTTGGGGTCCAAGTGGAATATTCAGGTGGCCACCAATATCCACCTAGATCATTCATCCCCCCTTAAGAATCAATGGTCCCCATTATGTCGAGTTCCTCCATGAGACGAGGAAACTTCTGCTGAACTTGGTCCTTGGTGAGCCACTTGGCTTGGTGAAGGAGTTGACCTGCTTTGAAAACTAGATATAGCTGGATCCTTTGTTTTCAAGTTTTCTTGATATGTGTATCCATGATCTAATCAGTGGTGGACTTTTTCATGAACTCTGGGTTTAACTTTGTTGGTGTGAGTTGTTCTGCCATGTTGGATGTGTCTAGTAGTGGTGGAAAGTACGGCTGAAGGCGGTCCACATCGAACATTGGGTACAGGACAAGGAATGGGGGAATGTTGAGCTCAAAATCATTGTCTCTCACAGCCTTGGTGATTGTGTAATTCCCATATCGAAGTGGCCTGAGCTTCCGATCATCTCGGGTAAGGAGTTCTTTCTGCAAATACAACCAAACTTTGTCGCCCACCTAGAACTTGTGTGGTACCTGAAGTTGATCATGTCATTACTTGTACTTGGTATTGGATTTATCCAAGATGTCATGGATCTACTAGCAGATGTGCTAGATGCGTTCAATAAATATTGTTGATTTATCGGCCTCACACAATATTGTTGATTCTTTGTGTTTGGTCACATGAGATATGAAAACATCAGGAAATGACGTGCCTAAGGTCAGATCAATGGAGTGCTTGACCTAACAGTGTAGAGGAACCTCTGTGGCTGAGGAAGAAATGTTCTTCTATTCCTCCACGTCTCTGTCCATATTTTGTCTCCATGCAGGGGAGATCTATTTGGAGGCTGCAACCACAATATTCTTCTTTCCCTATAGGTGAATCATAATGAAAAAAAATTTCTTGGTTTGTCAAATAATTTTACTGCATTTCTTTACAGTACTCAAAGAGATGATGTAAGGAGGTACTACCTCCAGCAACCTGTACAACTTATTTCCCAAATTAATAATAACAGAATGAGGCCTAGACTCATACACAACATGTATCCAAATTAATAATAACAGAACGAGGCCTAGACTCATACACAACATGTCTCTTCCACAAGTATGGTTGACCTAATAATACATCAGACACGTCAAGAGGAGAAACAGCACATAGTACCTCATATATGAATGGCATGATGTTGTATGGAAGGTGACATTGTTGGCAGACGCGGAGATATATTCCTTGGTGAAGCCACCCAATGATATATAGCTATGAGTGTGTTATGGTCGGTAGGCTAAGCCACTTCATGACCTCTACTGAAATGAGGTTCTTTTGGCTTCCACTATTAGCAAGAAATTGAAGTGGAGAACCATTCACTGACATCTAGGGATGGAAGAGGTGCTCCCCCTCCTCTGGATCCTCAATTTAATCTCTCTGGAACTTGGTGGTGGTAGTGGTGGCACTGGGTTCAACATCAATGATTTTCTTTCGTTTGTTATTGCCCTTGCCTGGTTTTGACTCAAAATCAGAACGTGCATCTAATTAAGATGCCTTTAGTTCAACCACCAACAACTATTTGGTCCGACACTAACTTGTGTTGTGAGTGGAGCTGCTACGAAGTTCACACCACTTCCCCGTGTCCTTCTTTGGCTTTTTGGTTTTGTTCTGAGTCACCCCATTTTTGCTTTACCCCTTGTTTTGCGGTTCGGGGGTGCCTTCCTTTGGCTTCGGATTTGCAAATCCAAAGTTTCACTTCTTCTACTTAAATTTATGCTTAATATTGGTGGAATATCGATATGCTATTCCAAGTGATGTAATTTCAAGGAACTCCATTTCCTCCTGAATGTATCTGTGCAAGTAGCTGTAGTACTTGAGCACCAAATTTTTCTCTGAATCTTTAATACCCAACTTTTTGCACAGGGTATGGAAAAAATTCGTCAGATCCTGCACATCTTGACCCCTTTTCTTCCACAGAGTGGTCCATTGGTTGTAATCGTCCTCATAGCTCCCAACAGGGTAATATTGTTCCTTGATTCCATCTCAGAACGAATTCCAAGTGGGTGTGGTCGAGAAAAGAGAGGGTTCCCTCTTGTCCTTTTTCTCATAGTAGGTTTCCTAATAGTATTTCAAATGGGGGTAGCTTTGAGAAGTGAAAATGTAATATTTTCTCAGTCGGAGAAATCATGGCCCGAGAAGTACCCTTCCACTAAATTCAACCATCTATCTATGGCATCTGCATCTATCTGGCCTTCAAATACAGGAACTTCAAAGTTGACTTGTACCTTGAAAGTAGTGGTGCCTCCAAAATGGCTGTAGATTCATATGCGTCATTGGTGGGGAGTTGTTGAAGGATCTGTGCAAAGTTATCCATCATTGCGTTCCTTTTTTTCTCGAGGGCCTCCTCGATCAATAATTTGATAGGATCTCCTTCTCCCTCGTCTTTCTTTTCTTCTGCCATGGGAGGCTGTCATGGTTTGCGAGGCTGATCTTGCAAGGGTTTAACTAGATCAAGCCCAAACTCCTTGTACCTTGACCTCCTTTGGGACATATAAATAAAAGAAGAGAAAGTGAAAAATGCTCTGATACCATTGATCTATATTTATGAAGGAATGAAACAGAATACGAATATAACCATAAATACAAAGATGCAATAGAAATAAAACTTCATTTCATCAATATCGCATTATAGAAATATGCTTACATACATAATGGAAATAAACAACCTAGGGCACTGGTAGGCTTATCTTTGAGAGAAGATGTGATGACTACAAGCCTCTAAACTAGTTACAATGAGGCTGAAAGGCCTAGTTATTATTGAGAAACAATGGAAAACCATACACATCCAAAAACCTAACCCTAAGAGATGAAGCGCGAAAACTATGGGCCGCAGTTGGGTAAATTGGTACATCAACTTCTTGTGGACATAAATTTGGCATACGAAAAAAAAATAATAATATTCTATTAGGGCCTCAAAACGGCTCGGGAAGTTCATGACCCGAAAAAAAATGCTAAAAATAGTAAATTGTGATTCAATTAAGGAAAGCGAAAAACTGAAAGAAACAATGGTGGGGGTCCAAGTGAAATAGGTGGGTGGCCACCAATATCCACCTAGATCAATAACCATGCTACTACTCTCTTATTAATGCATATATTGAGAAAATGCGTTTTTGTTTTATGGCATAAATGGTCTCAATTTTTCCTGGCCTTAAGATTGTGACAATTTTTTGAAAACCTTAAAATTTCAGGTGTTCAAGAAGAAATGTGAACTTACCATTTCTTAACCTTGATTCCTGAATCCTCCAGCTACTATGGATTCTTGTATGATTTTGCACAAGGAATGGAGTTTTGAAACAAATGTAGGGAGGATCCACCGTGAATCTCCCAAGATAGTCTGTAAGGATCGAATGTATGGAGGAGCCACTAAGAAACAATCAGGCAAACCCTCAATGGAATGTAGGGAGGAGAGATTGAAAAACCATCAGGTATACAAGTATCAAATATAGGGAGGAGCCACCGAGAAACCTTCAAGGGAATGTCGAATCAAATGTAGGGAGAGAAGCCACCGAGAAATTCTTAGATCTTATACAAGAATAAAATGTAGGGATAACAGCCACCAATAAACCCTTAGATCTTCTGTAAGAATCGAATGTGGGGAGTGGAGCCACCGAAAAAACCTCAGGTCTAATACAATAATTGGATGTATGTGGGAGAAAAGCCACCAAGAAAACTCACTGTCTATAATCTGAAAGAATTGAATGTATAAGCGAGTGGAGCCACCAAGAATGTGTCAAATGTATAATTGGGAACTCACACTCTATGAAAAAACCATATGAAATGGCATTCTGAAAACATGCATATGCAATGACATGCCTATTGGGGTTCCTGTGTTTTGGTATATTGGCTAACCAAAAGACAAGACAACATCAAAACTGCTTTGGGATCTCAAGATCTAGCCCTCCTAGGTCTAGAGAGGGATCTCTCTATAAAGGTAAAGAATAATGTATCTTTAAAGTTAAATTTAAGGTCTTAGGCTATTTATAGAGCACAAGGATTTGTTTTGTTTGTTTGTTTGGAAAAATGTGTTTCATGTGTTATAGTTAGAGAATGGGAATCTACAAGCCATTGGGCAATGGAGTCATGTGAAAATCCCAAAGTTCTGACTAAGAAGGAAGGGAAACCAAAGGGAAAATCTAACTTGGTCAAGGATCTGTTGAATAATATAGGTGAAATGGGATGAAAATTAAGGAATAAGAGTGAAAACAAGCTAAACCCTTTCACAATGGCTTAAAATATTCGGGGAACGCACTATTTCCTCCAGTAAGATCACTACTTTGAACTTAATCAATATAAATCCTCAAAGGAAGGAGAATGTTAGGTCCCTATATCACTAGTATAGTCCCTTATTATTGTTAGTGTAAACCCCTTATTGTTATTATTGTACCCTTGTAACCCCCATTTTGTTATTATTGTGCCCTTAAATTATTATTGTTAGGTCGGCTAGGACTACATTATGGCCCACTAGGATTACATTATGGCCCCATGGACTCCTATATATAGAAAGGAGGTTTTGTAAATTGCATCATCCAAGAATTGTTCATTCATGTAATGTATTGGAGGTTGCCCCCTCGAAGTGGCTCATTTCTAAGGCGTGAATATCTCTTTTCTTCTCTCTTTGGAGCTGGTTACACAACATTTGGTATTAGGGCTTTGGATTCTAGGGTTTCGCTGCTCCAAACAGGTCATCGTGGAATTTTCGCTATAACATTTTTTCTAAGAAGTTTTAGAAGCTAAAATTTTTAGGGTGCGAAGCCAAATTCCTGAGGAATATTTTCTAAAAATTTCAGAGCTTGGTTTGCAACATTTTCGGAGATATGATCTATGGAAGTTATGTCTTTTTTCAGGCTCCTAAACAGTTCATCGTGGCATTTGCGCTATAAATTTTTTTCTACTAAGGTTCAGAATCTGAAATGTTTATGGTCCGAAGCTGAAATCTGAAGGAAACTCATAAAAAACTTTCAGAGCTTGGTTCGCAATATTTGTGGAGATATGATATGTGGAGAGTAGTGCTTTTTCAGGCTCCCGAATTTCATCTCAAATAGGTGATCGTGGGAAAATTTCAATAACTCTCTCTCTGAGCATCAGATTGGAGTGTCGTAGAAAGTGGTCATAATTACACGAATTTTAGTTTCGTTTCTATCAATTTCAGGGGTGAAGAGCGAAACAGTGACACGTGGCAAGTCGTACAAGTTCGCTCTACTGAACCAGTCCAGAATTAGGTCATTGTGGGAGATTGGACACAACTTTGTCTTAGAGCATCAAAATCAGGTCAGACCTGTGGCATTTGAAAGAAGCTTCAGAGGGCTACTACAGGGCTGAATTTCAGATATCGAAGATTTTCAAGCACAGAGATAATACAATTTCAATATCGAGCTCCTCAAAGCTAGTAAAAGGTGTGTATTTTTTTCCTGAATTGCATAAGTCTTGTTTGAAGAATCAAGTTGAATTGATTGCAAGGGCCTATTGTAGAATAGATATCAATATTGGAGTCTGAAATGGCCCCTAAAAACAATTCAACACCCATTAAGCCTTTAGAAGGCTCTACTATTACTCATGAAGATGAAGAATGGCAACATGACATGTCAAAATTACAAGAGCAAATGCAACAAATTTCGCTCTCGCAAAGAACAACAAAAAATGAAATGGAAGTCGAAATTTGGCATGGAAACCGCAAGATGATGGTTTGAAGAAAGGTGTGGAATTCAAGATAGAAGATAGCATGAATCCAAAGATTGATGGCATGGAGGGTGGAAAGGAACGAAGAAGGATGACATGGAAGCTAAGATCGATGATAAATGGAAAGTTACGAAGAATGTCTAAAAGGAGACATGGAAGGTTTGACAAAGTTGATACAAGAAATGTTTCCTAATTGTGAAAAGATAGTACAAGAACCTCATGATGAGAACAAAATAAATGTTAATCGTGATTTCATAAAATCTAATGTTGGCGAGAAGAATCACCATATTCCAAAGATGGATATGAGGAAGTTTGATGGAAAGGATCCTGTAACATGGATACTATAGATGGAGCAATATTTTGATCTCCATAACGTGAAAAACACACAAAATGTACGCATTGCAACTTTACATTTAGAACAAAATACATTTGTATGGTATCGATGGCTTTGCTCCCATAAAAAAATTGTCACTTGGTCAATTTTTACGGAGAAAATGATAGCACATTATGAGGATACAAAGAGCAACACCTTCTTTAGCCAATTGATAAATCTCAAACAAAAGGGTTTAGTGGGGCAGCACATTGAGGACTTCCAAAAATTGAATATAAGGGTAACTGATATTCTAGAGGAACACAATATTGATCTCTTCATAGGCACTTTAAAGGATAACATCCAACATGAAGTTCGTGTTTTGGAACCTGATTCATTGGAGAAGGCATTCAGGTTGGCAAGAAAAGTCGAATGTAAAATTATGGCGACAAGGAAGCCTACCACTCAATTCTATAAAGAAGGAAGTGTTGCTACGCCTAGATTTCCACAACCTACAAGGTTGACACCACAAAAATTGGAAGAAAAAAAGAGCAAAAGGGCTTTGCTACAGTTGTGATAGCAAATACACTAAAGGTCATAAGTGTGCTGAAAAGAAATTATTTTACATAGATTGTGAAGAAGAAGAAGAAAATGAACAAGAAGAGGATACACACCAGGAACCAGCCATATAAGAGGAATAAATGAATCCTACCATATCATGTAATGCACTGGTAGGAATTACCAGTCCTCAAACTCTCAAGATAGAAAGACAGATCAAGAAGAAAAAGGTAATAATGTTGATTGATTCAGGTAGCACCCATAATTTTATTCATTGTAAGGTAGCCAAGGAATTAAATTGTTTCCTATACCCAGCACCAGAATGTCAAGTGATGGTTACAAATGGAGGAACTATAAATTGCTCTAGGAAATGCCATAATATCAAGCTAACCATGGGGGAATATGTATTGACTAGTCCAATGCTTTCCATTCCTATGGGAGGTGCTGATGTTGTACTAGGAGTACAATGGTTACAATCTTTGGGGACGGTAGCTTTAATTTTCAAGAACTTTTCTTGAAATTTTTTTCAGAAGGAAAGGAAGTCGAATTACGGGGTATTGAAGGGAAGCCGGGAAGGATAATAAGCTCTAATGTCATGACAAAGCTTCTAAAGAAAGAACAACGAGGGGTAATTGCACAATTATGCTCACTAGAAGTTCCGACATCAAAATCATCTATTTCTGCAGATCTCCAACAAGTCTTGGACAATCATTCCAAGGTGTTTGAAACTCCCAAAGGACTCCCACCTATTCGTTATCATGATCATGCTATTCATTTGATTCCAGGAAGTGTTCTTCCAAACATCAGGCCTTATAGATATCCTTACTTCCAAAAGAGAAAAATTGAACGTATGATTGCAGAAATGTTAGAGGCGGGTATAATTCAACCTAGTCAAAGTTCTTTCTCTGCTCCTGTAGTATTGGTACACAAGAAGGATGGATCATGGCGAATGTGTATGGATTATAGGGAGCTCAATAAGCTCACCATTAAAGATAAATTTCCCATTCCTGTGATTGATGAATTATTGGATGAATTACATGGAGCAATTTATTTTACCAAGTCGGATCTTCGTTCAGGATATCATCAAATTAGAATGAAGACTGAAGATATTCCAAAAACAGCATTTTGAACTCATGAGGGTCATTATGAATTTTTGGTCATGCCTTTTGGCCTTACCAATGCACCTTCTACATTTCAAGGGTTGATGAATTCCATTTTCAAACCCTTCCTTAGAAAATTTGTGCTAGTATTTCTTGATGATATACTAATCTACAGCAGGTCTTGGAAGGATCATGTTGAACATGTTGACAGGGTGCTCAAACTATTGCAGGAGAAACAATTATATGCAAAAAAATCCAAATGTTTCTTTGGAGTACAAGAGGTGGAATATCTGGTTCATATTGTATCTCACGAGGGTGTTAAATTAGACCCTAAAAAAATTAAAGCCATTAAGGAATGGAAAGTCCCCACAACTATAAAGAAGTTGCGAGGATTTCTCGGGTTAACAGGGTATTATCGCAAGTTTGTTAAGAATTATGGGAGAATAGCAGCACCTCTAACAACATTATTGAAGAAAGATGCATTTTCATGGACTCCTGAAGCAACTAAGGCCTTTGAACATCTTGAAGAGGCAATGTGCCTAGCACCGGTCTTAGCTACGCCAGACTTCACAAAAACCTTTATTGTGGAATGTGATGCCTCAGGAAATGGAATTGGTGCGGTTTTAATGAAGGAAGGAAGACCCATTGCTTTTGAAAGTCGTCCAATCAAAGGAAAGTATTTACAGAAACCTATTTATGAGAAGGAAATGTTAGCAATACTGCATCCACTAAAGAAATGGCGAACTTACCTAATGGGAAGACACTTCAAGGTAAAAACTGATCATGATAGTCTTAAACACTTTTTGGAACAAAGACTATCTTCAAAAGAGCAGCAAAAATGGGTCACAAAGATGTTGGGTTATGACTTTGAAATAATCTACAAAAAGGAAAGCTTAATGTTGTTGCAGATGCACTCTCAAGAAAGAATGAAGAGGTGGAAGCATTGCTTTGTGCCATTTCTATTATCCAACCAGATTGGATAACCGAAGCAAGAGATGAATGAAGAAGGACAAAGATGTATGGACACTCATTCAAAAGTTGCAGCAAGATCCTAGTACATCTGATACATTTAGTTGGAAAAATGATTCCTTATGGTACAAAGATCGCTTATATCTTTGTAAGAATTCCCAACTAAAAGAAAAGATTCTTCTGGAATTGCACACTTCTCCTTTAGGAGGACACTCGGGATTTTTAAAAACTTACCACAGGGTGAAGAAAGAATTTTTTTGGGATGGCCTTAAATCTGATATTCAAAATTTTGTGACGGAATGTTTGGTTTTCCAGCAAAATAAAGTTGAGACAATTAAGACCCTGAGACTTCTACAACCTTTATCCATTCCAAGTCAACGTTGGGAGGAGATTTCAATGGATTTTATCACAGGTTTACCTAAGTCCGAAGGAAAGAGTGTCATCATGGTGGTAGTTGATAGACTTACCAAGCATGCACACTTTTGTGCATTATCTCATCCATTTAAAGCAAGTACAGTTGCTACTACATTTATGGACACAATTCAAAAGCTACATGGAAACCCAAGGGTTATTGTGAGCGACAGAGATCCCATTTTTACTGGAAATTTTTCGACGGAGTTATTTTCTTGTTTGGGTACTCAATTAGCTCATAGCTCATCTTATCATCCTCAATCTGATGGTCAAACTGAGATAGTAAATAAATGTTTGGAAGGATATCTTCGTTGTTTTTTATCTGATAAACAAACACAATGTATCAAGTGGTTACCTCTCACTGAATGGTGGTATAACACTTCCTTCCATACTGCAGCAAAAATGACCCCATTTATGGCACTTTATGGATATCATCCACCATCGATCACATCATCTTTAAGGGAAAATTCGAAGGTTCAAGCAGTGGAAGATCACGTCGAGCATCAGCAAGAAGCTCTCCAACTCTTAAAGGATAACCTGAATTTGGCACAAAATCGAATGAAACAACAGGCAGATCAACATCGCAGCGAGAGAAGTTTTGATGTAGGAGATTGGGTATTTTTACGGCTACAACCATACAAACAAATGTCCCTCAAGCAAGCTAAGAAGCATAATAAATTATCACCAAAGTACTATGGTCCTTACAAGGTGTTGCAAAAGATTGGTACTATGGCATACAAATTGGAGCTTCCTACTTCTTCGCGAGTACATCCAGTTTTCCATGTTTCATGCTTAAAGAAGGTTATAGGTGAAAATCTTCCTGTTCAAACAGTATTGCCAGAACTTGATGGGGAAGGGAAAATCATATTGGAACCTGAAGCAGTCATGGAAAAAAGAACTCGACAACTACGGAATCGATCAATTTCAGAGTATCTCATCAAGTGGAAGAACTTACCCACTGAAGATTCTACATGGGAGGATGAGAATTTTATACAGAAGCACCCTGAGCTACTCAAGCGTTGAGGACAACACTTTTTTGAAGGAGAGGGGCATGTTAGGTCCCTATATTACTAGTATAGTCCCTTATTGTTGTTAGTGTAACCCCCTTATTGTTATTATTGTCCCCTTGTAACCCCCATTTTGTTATTATTGTGCCCTTAAATTATTATTGTTAGGTCAGCTAGGATTACATTGTGGCCCACTAGGATTACATTATGGCCCTAGGGACTCCTATATATAGAAAGGAGGTTTTGTAAATTGTATCATCCAAGAATTGTTCATTCATGTAATGTATTGGAGGTTTCCCCCTCGAAGTGGCTTATTTCTAATGCGTTGATATCTCTTTTCTTCTATTTTTGGAGTTGGTTACACAGCAGAGAAATGTAGAGTAAACCCTTCGTTAATAAATTATAGGATTCGGGGAATTCCCTATTTCCTCCTACAAGATTACCGCTGAAGTTTCAATCAACAAAGACATAAAATTGCATTCAAAGAAGAGGGAACGCCTTAGACATCTAGGACTGCAATTATAGGGACCTTTAACACAATAATTACAATTACGAACAGAGGGTATGATTGAAACAAGTTCCTATATCAAACTGCAAGCATTAATAATTAAAGGGAGATTTTAGATACAATATTCAGTGGCAAAGAAAGAGGGAACACCTAAACATTCTTTAGCACAACCAAATTAACCATTTCTGAAATAAAAAAAACTAAATGTTAAAGAGAGCTATTAGGCTACCTTATCATATTCAGTAGCAGAAAACATATAAACAGTGAACGATAAACAGGTCAGAGGTGCTTCTAAGATACATTTCTTTGCCTAAACTTTTTATCCTACTGTAAGTCAAGCATAACTGAACAAAGTGATAAACGGGGAATAACATTAACAATAGAGACTACTTCACCATAACCAGGCTCAAGGATCCAATGGTCTAGCCTCCTTCATCAACAGAAAACACAGAGACTTCCACACTCTTTCAGAACACCAAAGCTTCTTCAAAGTAGCAATATGTATTACTTTAGAATTCAAAAAATTCCAACCTTTTATAAATAGACTTCAAGGAGTCGTTATAGGAAAAATGAGGAAAAGTAAGTGAGGAAAGTTTTAAATGATCATTCAGATATAGGAGAGAGCATTCGAATGCTCCATGCTGCGTCATAAACATAACATTAAATTTAGACAGGATTAACAACTTTGTAGCTTGTTGAGACCATTTTGATATGTAGAAATCACCCACAGGGTGTCCTTGAGAGAAAAAACCATATGGAATGGTACTGTTATCTTCTTGGTGTGAGTTAAGTGAATAATGGGTTGTGAGAATGCCCATACTTCTAAATAATTTCTTCTGATAGTTTGTAGTAGCTTCCCTAATGAAATAACTGCTTGGCAGGCCTTTGAGCGTGGAGATGGGCTACTTCTGTGTCAGTCAACGTTCTGCACTAATAACTGCTTTGTCTCTTTGTACTTCAACCTGTTTTAACTCTGTTTATGTTTTAACTTTTCTTTATTTCTCGATCTGCTTCTGTATTAATACCCTTTGACGTTGTTCTGTGGCCCTGAGATTTCCATCTGAACCTTTGTGTCACCTCTGTGACTGTAAAACATTAATTCCTTCATCGACCATTAAAAACCTGCAAACATAAGATAAACATGTTAAGAAATATATGCGGGCTTGGTTAGAATTCTTGCAGAGGCTCTGGGGTTGGTAGAGGAGCAGTGAGGAAGAATGTGATTGCAGCAAAAAATGGATGAAAAACCTCACAGAGCAGCTAACCAGGTCTTTGGAGTTTTGGACGCGAGGATGAACGTGGACCGTTAGATCAGGATGATCAATGGTGGAGATTGGTGAATGAAGTCGTTAGGGAGGTTAGATGAATGGAGAATGAAATGAAAATGCGATATAATGTGGGTTGTTGGATTAGAACAAATAACGGTGAAGATATTTTGATGGGCTTATTTGAAAGATCGGATGAATGGAGAGCGGACGGGGCGAGATTAAATCAGAACCATTTGATTAGGAAAATCGACGGCGGGGATTTCCTGATGGAATCATTGGGAGGTCAGATGAAAATCAAATGAGAGAGGTCGTGATGTAAATGTGGGCCGTTCGATCTCAGAGATCGACGGCTAAGATTAAAAGTGGAAATGATGTTGCGTAGGGTAGGTGGTAAGGCGGAAAATCGGCAGTGGTTTACACAAAATAAAATGAGGGGGGGGTGGGCGATATTGCCAAATAAAATGTGATGCGATACAAAGTTTGACACCTGTCCCTCCTAAAACCACTAATTTCACAAAATTTTTGGGTATTAACTCTCGGGCATAAAAGTTTTGCGAAAAGGAATGTCAGCCATCGGATCGTGATGTGTTGATCAGATGGTGTGGAATAAATGCAATAGCAGGTGACGTGTGCGGGCGGAACATATGGGTAGGGTCAATGGCATTTTAAATCCTAACCATTGGATCTTGGGAACAAACAATGAAGATCGATCGATGGGAGAGAAATGATAGGGGCGGGGTTTGACGATCAGACGTAATGTGGACTGTCTGATCTAACTTAATCAACGGTGGAGATTTAATTGGAGGTCGGGATGGTGAATGGTCATGGGCAAAGCGCGATGAGATCATGGCCATTAGTTCTTGTGGATTCAATGGTCCAGATCAAATCGACGGATGTGATGATGGGAGTTGCGAATGAAGCGCAATTGAATCCTGGTCGTTGGTTCTTGTGGATTCAACGGTCAAGATTAAATCGGAGGATCCACATCGGAGGAGGAAAAGTGAACGGGACTTTGGATTTGCGATGTGTGATTAAGTGTTGGCCATTGAATCGAGAGAGATCAATGATCAAGATTGAATTGGTGGGTGCGGGTGATGGGCTCATAAGTGGAGCACGATTGAATCTCAGCTATCGGTTCTTGTGGATTCAACGGTCAAGATTAGATCGGAAGATCGGAGGAGAGGGATCATCGCGTCAGGAAAGAAAAAGGGATGGTTTTGTTTGAGATGTGCGATGTGGCACGGGCTGTCGAATCGAAAGAGATCGACGGTTAGGATTAGATTGGAAGAGAAATAATGGAGGGCCCGAGAGAGGAGCGCGATTGAATCCTGGCCATTGGTTCATGTGGATTCAACGGTCTAGATCGAATTGGAGGTCAGAAGAGAAATCTCATCGCATCGGGAATTTTGGGGAAAACGAACATAGGTGTGAGTTTTTTCGATTGTGATTAGGCCTTAGTGCTTGGCTGTAGTGTAGGTTTTATGGAGAACAAGGGCTAGGGCCAAGGCCGAAAGGGGCTTAAGGCCTTAGTGAAAAATGAAGTTTTTCAACGATTTTTAAGGGTTTTTTGAGGAAAATGGGGGTTCTGATAGGGGTAAAGATGGGGTTTTAAACCTCATAAAGGGATTTCACAAGGCTTGAAGGGGATTTAAGGCCTTTGGGGGCTAAATTGATAGTTAAAAGATGGAAAGAAGGCTTTTGAAAATGAAAGGGAAATAAGTGGACATGGGCAATTTCAGTGGCCTTTGGAACAACTTTCTTTGGTGAATCAGCATGGCTTTAAGATGGAAACAATAGTGAAGATGAACCTCCAGGATAGGACAAACATAATGTTAGCCACCTATAAATTTTTGACAAGCAAACAGGTGGCTAAGATTGTTTTTGAGTCTTCAAGAGATACATTTCCATTGTAAACCTATCATTCTTGAAGCCTCCATGTTTTTTCTATCCTTTACAGAACCCTCATTACTATTTCCATGAAAGAAACCTGTTATTTTGTGAAGAAATTGATTCCAAAAGGCCTCCATTTCCCCTTTTTTCACTCACAAAATAACTCCATTGTTCTCCCTTATTTCCTTCTCAAAATTCCTCTATAACCCTTCATTCAACCTCTAAATCCTCCTAAATTCCCTTTTAAGCCATATACTTCCTTTTACTTGGTTTAAAAATCGTCTTTTTGTGCGTAACGAAACTCCTCTTTGGCTTAAAAAACACTAAATTTAGGCCTAAAACATTCATTTTTACATTTAGGACTTAAGCCCCCTTCGGCTTAGCCCTTAACCCTTTCCTCTACATGTAACACGGCACCAGAACTAGGCGCTAATCATAATCAGATCTTTTTGCTACTATGTTCCCTTTGTTTCTTCCTATTTTCCGATGCGATGGGTTTTTTCTCCGCTCGACCTCAGATTCAATCTCCACAGTCAATCTTATCAGATTCGACGGCATGCTTTAAATCACTTCACGCCCATAACCTCTCTCCATTACCCCTTCCGATTGAGTATTTACCATCGATCTCACTTCCAGATCGGACGGCTGGCGCTTAATCGCACATCGCAAAATATTAAGTGCCATCCCTTCGCCTCCTCCAATTTGCGATCCCCGATCAAATATTGGCCATCCATTCTACAGATCCAACGGCCATGATCTAATCGCATCACTCTTTTTTTGACTATCCACTAGATCCCAAATCATCTCTCCGATGCAATCTTAACCGTCCACCCCTTCAGATCCGACGGTCAGCAGGAAACCCGATGGTCGTTTCTGCCCATGCCTCTTACCTTTATCATGCTAAACCTGCATCGTCTGATCTTCCGCCCTCCCATCCGATGGCTGAGAAACATATCGCGCAATGTTTTCGTTCGAATGTTAAAGTTTTGAAATCGCGCGATATAAGCGGTTTTGTGATTCCACGTGTCGATCCCTGATAGGATCGTGTTCCAAAAGCGAAAACCACTGCCAGTTTTCTGCTTACCGCCCTCCACAACATAATTTCCCTTTTAATTGTGGCTGTTGGTTATGTTATCACTCTACTAAATTTTCTATTAGAAATATTTAAAAATTTGTAACTTACTAGAGGTAACCAAGAACCGCTTTGGGAATTCAGGATCTAGCCTTCCTGAACTTCGGAGAGGGATCTCTCCTAAACATTTAGCTTTGTTTTGGTAAAGGGTTTTAGGCTAGCTATGAGTGATCAATAGGACTGATTTTAGAAGTGTTGTAGGAATAAAAAGTGTTTCAAGGTAAACCAAAGGAATCTACCAGAACATTGGGCAATGGAGTCAACTCTCTAGGCAAGCAGAGCTAGGAAATAAGACTTAAAGATGCAAATGTACTAAGGGCAGGATAGATGACCTTCTAAGGCTTTTAATAGGATTTTTTGATGGAATGGGTGAAATCTAAACAGAAGGGCACTTAAGAATCCTTAAGTTACATAAAAGACGATTGAAGGAGGGGATCAAACTGGGACCTATAGCAATTAAGAATTCTATGGTTCGGTTATCAAGCAGAAAACATAAAAATGCCAACTTGTTTAAAATAGGGAGCTTATTATCACTAATCCTGTTTAATTTCTCCTTCATTGATCATTATAGAATAGAAACACATCAAATTAATTTATGTAAACTTTGAAATAATAACGCTGAAAACAAGAAAAAATACGAGACTTATCTTGTCACCACGAGAATCCTTAGTTATGATGTCTCTAATCTAGTTTCTAGTTTGTTGCTTTGCTAATTGACTCACACCAACTTCAATATGTCCATAAAAATGACTATAGTAGTCTTGAGAAATTTTATTCCACCCAAAATACTTCCAAGAGTGAAGTATTTATACAAATTCTAAACTAAAATATCTTGAAAAAATATCAAGATTAGTTCACAAATCTCTCCAACTATTTTATTTAAATAGAACTTAAGTAAAATAAACTCAAACTAATGCATTTATTTGGAATTATTTTTTATGGATAGGTGATGACAAATAAGATAATTCGAATTTGATCCAACTCTTAGTTGATGATGAGGCATCCAAGTCACTAACTGCTTCCTTTCTTTGTGCATTCTGCTCCAGCAATTCTGCAAACTTGGGATCCAATGATACCTTTGTATTTCTCAATCCGAAATAGATATATGTAAAAAGTGAAAGAGGTTATTGTAGATCAATATGCTAGTTAGATAAACCTCTTTAATTTTCCTAAAATTCCTCTCCAGCTATTCACAATAGGCTCTGAAAAAATATGTGTAAAACAAAGTTTTACATAGTCTGAAAAATAGCCTGTAAAGATGTGCACATATCTCTAATTTTGAAATGGCTATGAAAAAAGTGAGACATGTTTTTGTAGATAGGTCTCTTAGGAACAAAAACCACCTTCAATTTTGTAAAATGTATTTCTAATTGGCCAAAATAGTCTCTGCAAAATAATGACCTAATAGGAATTTTCTGCAAAAAGTGCTTTCCAACATTGTTTAATATTTCCAAAACCATAATAGCTGTTAGAAAAGTGAGAGAGGTTGGCTGGACATCTTATGAACATAAAACTCCTTCAGGTTTGCAAAATTCATTTTAGATTGGTCACAATAGTTTCTGAAAAACAATGACTTAAACATGAAATTTCTACAAAAATGTTCCTTCTTGTTATGTTTTTCATCTTTTCACTTTTTTGTTCTTTTGACTGTTTTACTTTCACTTTAGACAAACTTCAATGTTGGTGAAAGTATTTTCATCTCTTTTTACTATTACTGCATCTATATTTACTTTTACTGTTTACCTTTGACTGCTCTGTAACTTTGTTTTAACTTTCACTCTGACTTTTACCTGATACACTTTAACCACTCATACTCTTTGACTGTTATGTTTTTAGTGTCATTGTGAATTATGATTTCACTTTTACCATTTACTATGAAAACTTCATCATTCTGATCTCTCTCTGACTTGATTTTATTCTTTCTTTGTATGAAATTTTTTTGTTGAATGAAGATATTGAGTTAAAATCCGAGAATTTGGAGCAAACAATTTTGTCAACTAGTATTGAAATTGTTGGCCCAATTTCTTATTTTGATAATAACCTGCAAAAATCAAACCATTTGTTAATGAATTCTTGGTTGCAGGGAGGTGATTGGAGGTTCTTCAAATATCTATGGAATGAGATCATTCTGTGGAGGTTTAACTCTATTTTTTAGGCATTGTTAGGATCATTTCTGCAATTTTAAACTATTTAAAGGAGTATTTCACTTTAACAGAGGGAATTGAGCAATTTAGGATAAGGATGGTTTTCTTTTGGAGATTTTTTGCTCAATTAGGCTTATCTGAGAGATGAAAACTGGGTTAAGAAAGGAAACAAGAGTTTCCTAAATGGTTGAGATTGTAAATATGACCTTTTCAGGAGATCTGCAGGTTAAAAGACCTTTTGAAGCCATGGAAATGATTTTTCAAGGGTTTATACTGAAGATTGAACTTAAAATAGAGGCTTTTGTGAGATAATAGCATTTTTTGAGGAATTTTTCAAAAATTAGGCTGTCGAAGGGTTTTCTGGTAGTATCAGCTTCAAACTGGATGGTGTGAGTTAATGGAAAACATCAAGAGTCTTTTGAATGCTGTCACTGTGGTGAAATTTTGCTTCAGCGGAAAAATTGGCTAGCGATGGTTATAAATTTCATTCACAGAGTCTGGGCGCATTTTCATAACAGTCGAGGGGAAATAATACATAAAATGAAGAAAAACTAAGGTTAAACCTTACATTTTTATCATTATACATATCATTTAATGCAGGTCACAGTCAATGGCGGGAGCAGATTTGCTTTGAATGCAAAAACCATCAGTGGTTATCGCGTTGCTTTTAGATGGTAAGCTGTTTTGGCCAATATGAATGCAATCAAATAGGAAATAGACACGTAGCATTGGGTGGTATTACAATACCACTTTTATCGTGCAACTTTTCATAAAATTTGGTCGATCATTTTAGTTATGCAATACTAGATTTGCATCGTCGGATCTGACTCTGCGATGCGAACGATCGGGATTTGCTTCAAAGCTGCGGGGTAAGTGCAGTGGGACTGGGCTCTTTAATGTGAACCATTGATATGGTAAGTGGAGATCTACGGTTAAAAACTAATGCGATGGAAAATGGTGGGGGCGGGGGACATATGTTATCAGGTTCGGTTTAGACCATTAGATTAAAGGGATGCTTGAAGATCGGACGGCTAATACTGAACGCGGCGGGGAAGGAAGGGATATGAAGTAAGGTGATCGCGTTTGATGTGAACCATAGGATTATGATTGTAAAGATGATCGGATGGTTAAAATTGAATCCGATGGCGCTGTGGATATGGGATAAAAAAAGGATTTCTAATATATAAAGTGATTTTATATATAGAATGGGGCAGTTTATAACGGCTTAACCAAGGTTAGAATTTTGGTAAAGGGGTATGCATCGGGAAAAATGGATAAGTTAAGATTTTAACCTTAGGTTAAGGGAAATAGGGAAAGGGAATATATAAACAAAGCCATAGGTTTAGTGAAGTTTAGCTTAGATTAAACTTCAGGAATTACATTTTTTGTTTTTAAACATATATTAACACATGTTTAAGGTTTTTTCATATATTTTTATTATATAGTAATTAAAACAAAACGATTTACTTACCATCGGGGTGGGATTTAATATAAATATATATTTTAGCCAGAGGGGTTGTAATGTGGGTGTTTTATTTACACATGTGGGGATTAGATAACTTTGGCTAAAGTTATAATAAGTGGGTTTTGGGGCTATTATATAAAAAGGAGTTATATATTATAGGAAAAGGTCATTTCTATAGGGAATTAATACATAAGTCAAAATTAATATGGAAATGGGATAATGTATACTCAAAATACATAAACATAACAAGTGAAGTGAAGTTTAAAAGCCAATTTGCATTAATCTTATCACTTTAACTTATGATATAATGTAATTTTGAGGGTTTAATGTTTTCAAATGATGTAGGAAGTTAGTTAAATGGGAATTATAATGCCTTTAATTAAAAATGGAGTTTTACTTAGGATTATTTAGGGGGATGAATGCATGAATGGTAAATGATGTGAGTTTAGGGATTTAATATAGACATTTTACACTTTCAACTGATCAGTGATAGAGCTTTGGGTCCGGTCCCAACAGAAGTCAAGGAAATGCCTTGAGCCTTTCTGATTGATAGCTTAGAATGCTTAATGGCTATGGGAAGAAGAAGTTAGTTATTTTGCAGCCTTGGTAAATAATATTTAAATTAATGCTTCTCACCTTCTTCTACCTACCCAACTTACCATGCTATCATTTTTTCTTCATTTGTAGTAAGGTGCATTTAAGCTAGCAACCTTCACAACATTTATTCTTTCTGAAAGCAAGTAAAACTATCTAATTCTACACTTATTTCATCCATGAATCCAGATTAAACTGTTGGATTCACTTTATTTCTCTATCTAACTACTGAATTATCATGATTAAACTGTATGACAACTCATTATTCTTTATCTACAACAAGTGAAATTGAAAAATGATAAGTTAAGATTAAACTGTTTAACCCATCATGGACTATGGCATTTATTGACACTGCCATAGTCAAAAAGTAAAAAGTAGTGGCATTTATTCTTGTACACTTTCATATTTTATTCATTTTTCTTTTGGGGTCTTTTATTTTTTCTAAGTCCTTTGATTTATCTTTTAGGACTTTTTACCCTCTTTTTGATTTTTTTATTTTTCTGATTTTTTTCAAAAATATGTGAATACAACTTGCAGAAGGAAAATTATGTACATATTTACAAGATTACCAACAATCAAGTCAAAATTATGAATCCTATATTATAGGTCACTAACAAGTTAACCCAATCCAATGGCTCACATTGCATCGCATCCTCATTCATTTGTTTTTCACCTATGCCCCCGAATGCCTCCATAAAATGATATTCATCGTCAATTTCTTCAATCCAACGGCCCACGTTTAATCTTACCTCCATTCATTGTTTATCCGTCTAACCTTCCAAACAACCCCATCGATGAATATCAGTCGTTGATCGTCGTCTACCATTCTAATCTGACGGATCACAATTCACGACATCCCAAACCGCCATCGGACTATTTTTTACCTTCCAACTTGGTTTGTCACCTTTTTTTCTGCCACATACACCTTTTCCATCTCAGTTCTTTCATTCCCCACAAGCCTCCAAAGCATCCATCCTCCCTCCTGCATGGATTTCTTAATATGTGTATCACGTTTTTGCAGGTTTTAAAGGGGTGTGAATCCGCTCTGTTTCATAGTCACAGACAGGGTTTTACAAAGCACAGAAACCCATTTTCAGAGACAAAAGTAGCAAAGTAAAATGCCTGAGAAGGTTTTTAAAACATGATTTCATTAAAGATCGGGCTATTAACTTGGATTCAAACCCTCCCGTGCCATTAGAACCTGCACGTGCACCAAAACATGATCAGAAGCAGCAGCAAAGAGTATTAGTGATAGATTAAAAGGATTAAAAGGCCTATTATTGAAGATTAATGTTATAATTCAGTGTTTAAAGGAAGAAGATACAGATTTAAGACCATAAGAATTATCAAGAAGGCTTAATGAAGCCTGAAGCACATAAACAAGTTATATCAGTGCTTTCATATCAGCAGAATGTATTTTCTCTAAGAAGGACACATTCCTACAACATTCTCCATGCCTCATCAAGCCCTTGACCGTTATTATGCTGACAGAAGTTTCTAAAGGTGTCAGGACAGCAGTTATGGAAGCATGGAAGACCTAAAGGACCTTCAGTCACCTTACTTATCTCAGAAGATAGAACATAGTACCTACAGTCAGAAATTACTTAAAAGCACATACCTGAAGTTATTGTCAACGTGACAAGGACTTCTGAAACAGCCTAAGGGTACACATAGTGAACGCAAAGCCATTAAGCAGAGTGGGCATGAATACTTCTTCCACTATCTCTTAATGAATCATTTAAAGCTCACATCTACTACTACTATCGCTCACTCCTATAAGAACCCCTGTAAATTCCATTGTAAAGGTTGTTGGTTGTTGGGATTTTATCGACTGTTAGAAATGTTATTGAGGGGAAGTAGCTAAGTAGGCTGGGAAGAGAAGTTTGGATTTTAAAAGGCCACTGAACTCAAAGTATGTGACTGGTTTTTCACATCAATTAATCAAGCAGATTCACAGGATCCTGGTCTATATTATTGGTGATGTATTCTCACTGTAACTATTTTGTTTCATGTTTATCATACTGTCCATTATTCTCAGATAAATAACAGTAAGCATAGATTAGGACATACTGCTGGAAGTACCCTAAGTCTCATTGTAATATTTATCTATATGTTTTATGCTATTCGTGTATCTAAGGGAAAATTCATCATGATTTAACCAGTATAGAAGTTGGCTGGTCCATGCATACTGATGTATGAATTTGGAGTTTGTTTCCTTAGATGTTCTTGTTTGGTTTTAGCTGAAATAATTGGGAAACTGGGAGATTAGAGCTAGCCCTGTCTCACTAGGTTCCTTTTCCAACAGTTTTCCTTTCTAAGATCCCTTTGAGTTAGTGTCAAAAGCATTGAAGGTTCAAAGTCTTTCTCTGATCTTAGGCCATACTCTGTGTTTAATCTTAAATGTTTTCTACCATTCTGAAAGAGGTTATGAGGACTGCTGGATTGTTTTCCTTAAGATTATGCTGAAAGCAGGTCTGGATTTAAATGACATATGACCTGATCTTAAGCTACCATTTGTGTCTTTAATGAGAGTTTCCTTTGAAGTATGTCAAAAGCAGGTTTGGATTTAAATGACATCTGACCTGATCTTAGGCTGCACTTTGGTTTCTTTCTTTCACCCATTCTTAATGTTCCATGCCACCATCTATCTAAAAATATCCTTTAGTATAGATTACTTCCCCTATTGAAACCCTTGGATAGTTGCTATGCAAGTAATCCGCTTTCATGACTCCATAGCCCAATGGATTAACCTTTCCCTTGACCCATCTTCCCATGCTGAAACATCCTTATATTCAATTCCTTCTTTACTTCTTTAAACTTCTAAGTTAATGATATCCAACCAAACAAACAAACCAAAAAACCCTTGTGCTTCATAGCTAGCCTAATACCTCAATTCGAGCCTTGAAGATATATCATTCTTTACATCTATAAAGAGATCCCTCTCTGGATCCAGGAGGGCTAGATCCTAGGATCCCAAAGTGGTTTGATGTTGTCTTATCTTTTGGTCTTGACAATCTGGCCAAAACATAGGAACCACAACACATAAGACTTCAAGGATGATAGATTTTCAAAGGAAATAAATCTCTTGAAGGCTTCAACACAAATTTATCCACCCTTTAGCATATCAAAATTTATAGGTGGCTAACAGTGGCTCCACTTGGGGAGGACATCTTGGCCTTTAGGTGTCCAGAACCTCAGTAATCTTTGTATTCAGCAGACCAGTGCCTTTCCATTGGACAGTAGTTTCTCTTTCCTTGATTGGTCTTCCTTCGATCTGATAAGCTCTGCAGCAACTTGAAAGATTGTCATTCTTCAAAACAACATATCTACCTACCCATTCCTATTGTCCTAGCATTTTTTCTTCCTTTGAGTGCACTTGTACTGGAAAACTCTTTACAACATTTTATTTTGCAAACAGAAAAATAAACCTATCTAATGCTATCCTTATTTCTCCATGAATCCAGATTAAGCGGTTGAACTCATAAGTTTCTCTACCTAATCTATATTCTAAGAAAGAAATTGAAAAACACAGTCAAACCAGGATTAGAATGTCTGGCTTGCTGTGGATCCATGGCATGAGGACAAGATGCACATGAACTGAAAATAACATAAATTAAAACAAAACTTGGAAGGATTAAAGATCTGGAATTCAAACACATTCTTCCTTCTTTCTGTGACTCAGATTTTGAGATTTTTAGAGTCATCTTTCTTTTTGCATTTAAGCTCTGGTTTGGATCTTTTAGAGCTGTTCTCTTTTCTTCTTTGCTTGTTCAATTTTTGAGCATGTTAGAACCAATTCTCTTTCTTCTATCCCAATCTATTCTACTGATAAGCCAAGATTAAATAGTTTGGCAGATCTTCTTCACTATCCTATCAGCAGTAAATTGAAATCTACCCAATCATGATTAGGCTATATGATTAGACAGTAGTGCTTCTTAAAGTAGTGGCATTTGAGCTTGCACACTTTCATATTTTCTTTCTTTTTGGTATGGGGCTATACCTTTCTTGTTTTATTTCTGCCCTCTTTTCTATTTTTTATTGTTTTTGTATTTTTATTTCTTTTTCTTGATGCAAATGGTATGTATAATGGATGAAAAAATTTGAAACTTAAGACTCTTGACAGAAATAGTGTTTAATTATCCTTCCATTGACATGAACTCCCAACACTTCTTCACCATTCAGTTCTTGCAGAAAAAATGCATTATGCCCTCTTAAGGAATGAATAATGTAGGGCCCTTTCCACAAATTTTCAAACTTACCATGTTTTTCTCTCTCTTCCCTCCTTGAATCCCATTTGAGAACCACATTCCCAAGTTGAAAATAATTTTCTTTAGTCCCTTTGTCAAATTGTATTTTGATGCTTTCCTGGACTGCTTGATTTCTCTGGTAAACTTCCTCTCTGGTCTGCTGCAAGTGGATGGTCTGATTGATCCTTCTCTACATATCATTTTCTTCAAATTGAACTTCCTGAAGGAGTTTCATGACTGGAACTCCCAAGGATGTTGGGAAAACAACATCCATTCCGTAGACCAGATGATAAGGGGACATGTTGATTGAATTTTTGGTAGTTAACCTGTCAACCCACAAGGCATGAACAAGCTTGTTGTGCCATGCTTTCTGGTTATGCTCCAACATCTTTTTTATGATGTTCATTAGGCTCTTGTTTGAGGATTCAGCAAGTCCATTTCCTTGGGGGTAATAGGCAGTGGAGTGGCCCAAGGTGATCTGGTATTTATGGAAGAAATAAACCATCTTCTTGGATTTAAAGGCAGCAGCATTGTCTGTGATTATTTTCCTAGGACAGCCAAATCTGGACAATATGTTGGTCTCAAGGAATTTAATAATGACAGAGTCAGTAGAATTCCTAGTGGGTATGGCATCTATCCATTTGGTAAAATAATCTGTGGCTGTGAGGATCCATTTATGTTCGGCTGAGGAGGGTGGATGTATTTCCCTTAAAAATTCTAAACCCCACTGTTGGGAGGGTGCTTCAACACTAATGGGTTTCAAGGGCAGGGGCAAGATTTTTCTTCTACCGTCAAAAATTTGGCATTTGTGGCAAGACATTACTAGTTTGTGGGTGTCTGGAAAAAGGGTGGGCCAATAGTAACCTGATCTAAGGATTTTGTTTGCTGTGGTATTCCAATTTAAGTGCCCTCCACATTCTCCTTCATGCATTTCACGCATGATTTTTCCTGCATCATTCTCAAGTAAACATTTTAGTAGTATCCCAGTAGCATTTTTCCAATATAAAATTCCATCTATCATGCAATATTTTAAATCCTTCTGTTTTACAAATCTAGCTTTTGTTTTTGACAAAGAAGGAGGAGCATTTAAATAAAGCAGCACATAAATGATATCAGCATACCATGGAGAGTTCATGAAGGTTTCTTCAGTAAATGGTGATGGGAACTCTTCTATCTCTTCGAAGGCATCAACCATATTCATATATAGAGCTTTGAAATTATATTCGGCCATGAGTTTTGCTAATCCTTGTCCCTTGATGAGTTTAGTAAGCCTGATTTCTAAGTCATATTCAAGTATAGTGGCAATCCAATTTCCCCTTTTACCATCGGGGTCCTGACTTATAATGTATTTGAATACGGTGTGTGGCACAAAAGCAATGATATGTGAATGTAGAATATACACCCTGAAATATTTTAACGCTTTTACCAGTGCTAAGGCTTGCTTTTCCATGATGTTGTATTTGAGTGGGGCATCTCTTAAGGTTTTACTGAAGAAGGAGATAGGTTGTTCTTGCCCCAAGTTATTCTTTTGCAACAATACTGTAGCTATTGTATGTTCAGATGCAAAGGAAAAAAATATAGAAATCTTTGGTGAAATCAGGACTGATGAGGGCTGGTGCTTGAGTAAGGGATTGCTTTACCAGTTCGAATGATTGTTTAACCTTAATTGTCCATTTAACACCTACTTCTTTCCTGAGCATGTCAGTGATGTTTCTTAATAGCTCAGGAAGGTTGGGGATGAACCTCCTCAGAAAATTAATATTTCCAATGAAAGACAGTAATTCTTTCAGATTCCAAGGGTGACTGATATTCAATATGCCATCAATTCTTTAAGATCTATCTTGATCCCTTCTTCAGAGATTATATTACCAAGAAGCTTTCCTTCTTGGAGGCCAAAGTGTGTCTTTTTGGGATTTAAAGACAATCCAAACCTTCTGCATTTCTCAAAAAACTTCCTTAAATGTTCCAAATGTTCTTCATTAGTTTTGGTGAAAACGGTAATGTCATCAAGGTAAATGATTATAAAATAGCCTATGTCCTCTGAGAAGGCTATGTCCATGGCCCTCTGAAAAGTGGCCCCTGCATTCATCAAACCAAATGGCATCTTGACATACATGAATGTCCCCTAAGGTGTGGTAAAGGTTGTTTTATGCTGATCACTTGGGAGGACTAACATTTGATTATAACCCAAGAACCCATCTAGTAATGATATTCGTTTTGACCCAGCTACCCTTTGAAGAATGTGGTGCATTTTAGGCAAAGGATATTTATCTTTTAGAGAGGCTCTATTAAGGTTCCTAAAATCAATACACGGCTTGATCTCCCCTATCTTTTTCCAGACAGATACTAGATTGGAAACCCAGTCTCAGTATCTAAGGGGCACAATGATCCCTGCCTCATACATGAAATTTCATTGGTTGGGTTTTTCCCCGGATTTAGGGTTTTCCCGGATAAACATATGTGTTTATTTTTATGTGATTTGTTGCTGGATATTTTATGGTTATGATTATTTGTTCCTCTCGGTAAATTTATTTTATTTCTCTAGTAAATTCTAAGAACTGGTATCAGAGCCAAGTTTGCATATTTTGTTGGCAAGGGTTATATTTTTTCCTATAAATCAAGTGATCACCATAAACCTTGTTCACATATTTGAGGTAGCATGATTTTTAGACTAGTATGTGACAAGTGTTCGAGTTGTGGCAGAGATCTCATGGATGCGTGAGAGAGATCGATGAATAATTTTCATGTAGATAAGATCTGGGTTCGTGAGGTTGATGGAAAAATACAAGCACTATGGAGAAAACGGTTGCTGGACCCGATGACATCAGAGGAATTGTTCTTGGCAGAGGAGATTTGTTGTGGCAGTGAAGAAATTGAGATATTGGGAATGGAAGCCTTCTTTCATTTTCGATTGGGAAGAAGTGAGGCTGATTAGTGTTGGACTGCAGCATTCAAATACCTGCGTGGATTTTTGTGCAAAGATCGACCTGCTCTTAATGCTTGTGGAGCAGCAACAGGTAGAGTCGGGAGAGCGGGCTATGATTGCCAAGCTATCAGTTGACTACAGCGTGGACTGTTGACTTGTGAATCTGTTGAGACGACTGTGAACCCATTAGAACAACGACGTATCAGATTCTTTTCTATCAGAACTGTGAGCTGCGTGTGACGTGAAAGAAGAGCAGATATGCCATGGAGTGTCGTGCACTGAAGATCTGTTGCAACGTCCTGAGGTCATGTAATGGATGGCAAAGCGTTAAAGCATCGTGAGCAGGTGGAGATGAGCATGAAATAGGCTCTCAAAGTGATCGTGGCAAAACTGCTCAAGGTTTACCATAGTGTTGGTGAGAATACCCACGCAGAGACAATTTCTGATTGGTGATAGCACCTTCGTAGAAGCGTTTATGAGTGTGCCATGTTTTTATTCTTTTGTGTGGGAAGGGTTTCAGCAAAAGAACATCCAGGATGCTGGCATACGCAATGCTGAATCCTGTTCGAAAGCCAGAACTAGTAGGAGCTCATGGAAGAAGTTGGTGATTACATGATTAGCAGGGGCGTTCACTGGGTTCTAGAATGGGGAAGAGCCGCTATGCCGAGATTCTCATGGCCGTAGGTGCAGGGTGGAATTTTTCAAATGAGAATAGCCAAATGTGATATGTGCATAGGAAGTGCTAGCCTCTATGGATGAAACATATGACGGGTTCACTGCAATAGCATTTATGGTATGCAGAAAATTTTGTTGATGCAATGGCCCAATGCTACAGATATGTTCCATGAATATCTCAACATCAAGTATGTGAAGCTCATATTTCACCAAAAGTGACCGCATGGTTTTGTGTAGTGTTGCAGGTGGTCGGTTTAACCGTTGAATGTGAAATCTGACATGATCGTCTGTAAAAATGTAGTGGTGGAAACCACCACAATGTAATGAGTGAAATTTTGTATCTCAGGTGTCAGAGTCCAAGGATTATTGGAGCATCATATTGAGCACAACGGGATACTGAATCAATATTTAATCGCTGGACCAAAAAAGGTGTTACGTAGGTGATTTATGAGGGGTTGGCGTAGTAGTTTGTGGACAAGCTTCTACCTGGCGTGGGCCATATTGATGCCAAGAATTCAAATAGGGTTCGAATTAAGGTTGTGAATGCGGGTATGCCTCGAGTGGTAGATAATAATTCTACACTGAGGTTTGATGGGAATTCAAGCAGTTCGATATAAGTTTTCAAAGTTTTGGTTTTCATGGCTATGGAGATCAAAGAGGTCCATGAGAGAAGAGAGGATGTGTTAGAATAGCAAAAATGAAACAATATATATATATATATATATATATATATATATATATATATATAATGGAGTTAATTTTACATGTAAATGAGCATACTTCTGTAAGACCTGGTATGGCATGCGTACCCCTGGATAATCACTGGTAAAGCCTAGGTTAGACCTAGGTGATAGGGGGGATGTCAAATTAACAATCACCCTGGGTAGAAAAAATTGAGGGGGGAAGAGCTAGCGTGAGCGGGGTTGTCTCATTTAGCAGGTTTGGCTAGATTTAGTCAATAATCCCCAAGTCAAGTTTAAGGGAGGAATTGTTAGGTAAACTTGACTCGGGATAGAGTCAAAGTTGACTAGGGTAAATAGTAGTGGTTTTGGGGCACATGGTTTTTGTACACCCATGGTTTTTGCCGATGGTATTGCATGTAATGGAGCCTATAAGAGGCTAAGAATACTTCATTGTAATGCAAGGCCTGGAGGTGAGCGGTGAAGGCTCACTTGGCCGGATTGGCCAGGGTTTTGGCCAATGGTTAATGAAATTTCATTGGTTGGGTTTTTCCCCGGATTTGGGGTTTTCTCGAATAAACATATGTTTTTATGTTCATGATTTGTAAAGGCCGAGTTCATATTTGCAAAGCCGAGTTCAAATCTGTGAAGTGCTAAGGCTGTGAGCTGCCAAGCCAGACACCATCATCATTAGATCCGTTTGCAGCGCATGAATTCTAGGAACCACTGTGCGTGGATCGACGAGAACCACAATGCATGAAGTTGGAGACAGGGTGACGTTGATGGTAGGGGTAAGGAAGTCAAAGATCTACATGAAAGCTAATCGATCTGCATAAAAGTTGTGTCGATGACCAGACCAGAGTTGCGGTTCTTTCACAAGTAAGCCCTTATCGTGATATCGTGATATCGTGTTACATTGTTGTCTTTTAGTTTAATAATAGAAATGGAAGGGAGTACAGTGTTATTACTTCTCTAAATTTCGTGTCAATCTAAATATCTCTACGATGTTTACACTGCCCTAAATAGGTTGTTGAGAGGCAGCCAGTAGAGACAAATATATTATATGTGGTTAGAGCCAAAAACGTGAGATGGGCGTGAAAAGGGAACACTCGGGCCATGCTGAGGAGGAAGACCGTGACTATGGTGGTCTTGGAGAATACAAAAATGAGGCACAGGTGATGTAGCCGAAGCTGAGGCACAAAAGCATAGCAACATGAGGTGCTGGTAGTGTAGGAAAACAAAAATGAGATCAAAAATGTTGGGGCAGGAGTGAGCTTGGCTACAGGTCTCGGGGCAGGCACCAAGACAACCCCGACGGCCTTGCTGCTCACGTGCTATAGACTTCCAATTGGTGCGATGTTGGAGAGAGCTTGGCCGCTTTAGTGTACAACCATTCGCATTGAAAGCGTGAACCTAGCTGGGTATTACTTTGAAGGATATTGGCGACTGCATATTTTGGATAGAGAGTTGCAATATATGCATGAATGAAGCGATGGGATATTGTTTTATGGTGGCGCACAACCTGAGAAACAAAGAGAAAAGGAGATCGACCCATGAAAGTAGGAGGAGAATGACAAGGCTGAGCCGCGAAGAAGTTGCCGATTTGCCAATGGTGCTAAGGTTTGGGAACATGCCTCCACTCATCTCGGTTGCACCATGACCTGAAATGCTCAGTGGATGGTTGCATTGGGAATGGAACTCCTGTGGTAGATATGCACATGGAGAAGGCTCTCAAAGCAATTGTGAAAATAATTCTTGATATTTATGATAGTGCCGATGAGAATATGCGCATAGCGATGGGATTTTTTTTTTTTTTGGTAATGGGCGATCACACCTTTTGGAAGAATAAGAATGATTTCCTCACAATGAAACTCTGACATATTTTTGAAGTGAATCATGGCCCATGAGAGTTGAAATTGAGATTTGCACAAAGGCGAGCACAGCGTGGAGAAAATATTGCAACAGTTAATTGGTTTTGTGGACCGGTGCAGTTACATAATTGTGAAGATTATATGCTCTACAATTATAAAGAATATGCTATAAGACCTGGCATGGGTGAGTGGTCACTGGAGCTGATGTGTCAATGAGGTTTGTAAGTCTTCAAAGGTCGATGGCTTGATCAAATTTTTATTTTTTACCTTGAATGGAAACAACCAAGGGAACCGCTTATCGTGTAAGCATACATGTGCACAAAGAGGCTCACATATTGCAAGAGCAAGAGAGGCGCACGTGGATTAATTAATTGATGAACCATGTATCTGAAGAGAACTCCTAGAAGACTAGCGGTTACAGAGGCTAGTGACCCATGTAATCCGGTAGATGGGTTATTTTTATATGGACATTGATTTCATATGTACAAAGACAACAACAATGAAAAAAAATATATATTATTATAATGAAATTAATTTTTTATTACATGTAAATGGGCATACTGCTGTAAGACCTGGTATGGCATGTGTACCCCTGAGTAATCACTGGTAAAGTCTGGGTTAGACCTAGGTCATAGGGGGGATGTCAAATTAACAACTACCCGAGGTAAAAATTTGAGGGGAGAAGAGCTAGAGTGAGTGGGGTTGTCTCATTTAGTAGGTTTGGCTGGATTTAGTCAATAATCTCCAAGTCAAGTTTAAGGGGGGAATTGTTAAGTAAACTTGACTCGGGATAGAGTCAATGTTGACTAGGGTAAATAGTAGTGGTTTTGGGGCACATGGTATTGTGCACCCATGGTTTTAGCCAATGGTATTGCATGTAATGGATCCTATAAGAGGCTGGGAATACTTCATTGTAATATAGGCTTGGAGGTGAGCGGTGAAGGCTCATTTGGCCAGATTGGCCAGGGTTTTGGCCAATGGTTAATGAAATTTCATTGGTTGGGTTTTTCCCTAGATTTGGGGTTTTCCTGGATAAACATGTGTTTATGTTCATGATTTGTTGCTAGTATCTTTGTATTTATTTCTCTCAATAAATGTTTATTTCTCTCTCAGTAAATTCTTGTTTTATTTATGCGGTAAATTCTTAACAACATCTTCATAATTTCCTTTTCTACTGCAGGTATTAAATCAGGGTTGATCCTCCTTAATTTATGTCTAAAAGGTTTCTAATTTTCCTTAAGAGGAATTTTGTGTTGGATGATGCTAGTGTCATAAGATTTCAAATCTTTATAGTCCCATGCAAAAACATCTATAAAATCTTTGAAGAGAGCTATGTATTGTTGTTTGATGTGGGCAGGAAGGGTGCTAGACAAATTAATCATTTTAGGCTCAGTTGGGCTGCCTATGTTGTGCTCTTCCACATTAGTTTCCATTTTTTCTGTTTTTGGTTCCTTACCCACATCGTTGAAATCAAACATTTGTTCTAATGGAGCTAGGCCTTTGGGTATGGTATCACCTTTACATTCTAGAACTTCAAGGTCCTTTTGATTTGGATCATCAGGTAATTTTGCTTTGAAAAGATGATCAAATTGATTTATATTAGTAGGAGAAGAGGACTCTGTTTCAGGAATTTGTTCCCCATATAAGCATTCTTTTTCATGGCTGAAACTTGGTGATGCTGTGGAAAAATGATTTTTTGACAGCAGGATATCCTCTATATGTTTATCATTGTTAAAAACCTACCGATGATCTTCGTAAACAAGCACTGCTGGTCTATTTTTTACCTTTATAATGAGTTGTTCATCGATTTGTGGTATTTGGCAATTACAAGCAGTAAAAGCCAGTTCGTTTGCCAGGTGATTTTGGGCTCTTAGTATGTACATAAGCTCATATTTTTTGAAAGTTTTCAGGAGATATAACATAGTGTGTGTTAGCACTCAAATCTACCTCAGGCTGAAATGAAGTAAAACTCAAGGCTACATCAAACCACGCTCAGCCTCGTAGCTAGCCCTACGAGGACAGGAGAGGGCTCTCTCCGTCAATCTCGAGAAAATGAGCAATAGGATGCGAGATGACTTACAATAAGAACTGATTTTAGGCTAGTAAAGAGATAGGTATGTTTGGTTTTTGGTTTTTTGGGTTTTCGCTGGAGTAATGGGAAAACAAATTTTGGGTCCGGGGATAAGGTCAGACCTTTGCAGAGTTCAAGCTGGGGCGAGGTAGGTGATGATCTCGATGCTTTAAATTGGATATATGGATAGATTAGACCGACGAGGAGCTGAAGAGGGCAAAGAAGAACTTGGATCCTCTCCAAACAGCTGAAAACATATAGAACTAACTGAATTCAAAGGCCAAGCACTGTAAACAATGGATTCAACCTTATTCACTCATTCAATTTAGTTCAAAAGCATAATGAAAGGATGGCATACATTAAACATGAAGAAACTTACAGTAAACAAAGAAGAAACACCATCAAGAACAGAACACCCCAAGGATCCCAACAAGTGCCGCAAAACCCCTGATCTTTCCTTAGCCAAAATATGAAAAGTATGTACAATAGTATCAAAAGTATCCCAAGAGTCCAACCTGTAGAATGCCTCAGAAATTACAATATATAGATCACTCTAACCCCTTTCCCCACCTCTAGGGGTCGAATTCTCTCTTCAGGGATCAGTTTCAACCAATTCTAATCATGGAACTACAATCTAGGCAGCTAACAACTTGCCTCTAAAAGAGTGGAAACTGATCCATTACATGATTTTTTACTCATTTGAGAGTGAATCTTCTAGAAGAGATAAAAACAAGCCAAAGTTATATATCAAACATGAATTTACATCATAAAAACCCAAGAATTCTATCCATAAGCAAAACTGGTCCATAATAGGCGAAATACTGAGCTGGCAGCTGAAAATTCAGAAAAATTTCTAGGTGGGTCGCTCCTGAACTGCGTGGGTCGCTCATGTTCCAGGCTGATTTTGAGGTAGCTCCCGACACCCAAATTGAGCTCATGATAGCTCGTTGGAAAGCCCTGGATGTCTACTTTCCAACCCAAGTGGAATTTCTGAATTTGGAGTTGATTTGACCCTCCAAAACCTCATTCTCCCAGAGGTACTTCCTGCTGGTGCAAAAGGTGGCAGCAAGGTGATTTTCATGGTGTTTTTGAGCTGTTTGACCATCCATATTTTGTTGAAATGCTAAGTTGACTTCAGAGGATGCATAATTAACCATGAAAAATCCAAAAATGTAAAAATCTCCTCCAGCAAGTGTCTCAAAAAAAAGCGAGCGCATGAGCGCGCGACCCACGTAGCTGCAAAACCTGTTTTTAGACCAAAAAATTGGAAATGACAAAATTTCCTCCGAATTCACCCAAATTCGGAGCGGAGGTCCTCCATCATGTGTCTTGCCCAGTCAATGAAGCCTCGGCCAAAATCCGAAGTGGATTAGGCCTTTTTCGCCGTTGAAGTGCCTTGCTCAACCTCCTCTTCATGATCCTCATCCTTGCTTTGCAAACATGCATGCGAGCCCAGTAATGGCCCTTCATGTGGCGAAGCATGTCTTTGTCGCGATTGGCCTTCGCCAATAGCTTCTCCAAATGTATATTCACCCGCGTGAGTACAGTATCTCTGTCAGCTGGTGTCATGTCACCGGGCCTCTTTCGATTCCACTGCCTGTCCTCACGGATTTGGCGCACCTCATAAAACGTGAGCTCATCCTCGAGCTGTTTGTTGCGCTGCTCCAAATAGTTAATCACCCACTGAGCCTTCTGCAATTGGTCTTTCAGCTGGTCATTCTCGGCCCTTTGCTCCTGGATGACTTCCCTCAGCTTCGAGCTAGGAGAGCCCGTATCAACATCAATGATTGTCATATCGGTGTCCCGGCCTCCTGATGGGCCCTCATCATGCATGGGCCTCTTGCCCCTGTCTTGTACCTGTACCTGCACTGGAGAAGAAAACGAGACCCTTTCCACATCACGTGGAGATAATACTCGCCGTGTCGATGAAGTCGGCAGGACCCCTTCCACCTCACGTGGAGATAGTACCCGCCGTGTCGCTGCAAATAAGGCCCCGTGGCCTCGCTGATATGTCTGAACTAAAGGAGTGACGATATGCTCAACCTCGTTACTGTCCTACTGGGTGTGAAGGCCTTCAAGATCAAAATCGCCTTTGGATACTGTGGTACACTCTAAAAACCCTAGGAAATGAAATCCTCCCATGATGCGTTTCGTTCCATGAATCGATGTGACACCAAGATTTTGATCAAAGCGAAATGATATATACTCCTGTACTGCTGCACTGGGCTCGTCTTCTTCTGCACAAATGTAACCATCTTCTATATGTTGCGGTATATGAAATAAGGAATATTCATCATACGCACCCTTGTGAAGTGCATCAGCAAACGAACATGATATGAGAAAAGACGAGCATACCTGCCTTCACAACTGAAATACTGAATGATGAGCCTCATGAGGGTGCATACTCATCTCTCAAGAATCAATAGGTTCAATGGAAAACTCGCCTGCAAGATCAATCCAGTTTTAACGTATGGCTCATAGTGAAATTTCTCTAACTGCTTACCCTTGCTCCATTCCTCGCCTATGTTCGGTATGCCAGTGGCTTGAGCAATAGTCAAAGGTGATACAATGAAATCAACCCCAGCAAGGTTTACCCGATCACCCTGTAAATGAAGAACAAACAAACGTGCTAATTCACGATGAGGTCGGGTTTGTACAACCATCTCACAAAACCTGAAACATGACAAGAACCGAAAACAATCCATAGCTAATGGACATGCCTGCAACCGAGCCAAAGAAGTAGGCTCCTCTCTGCGATGATCACCACTTCTGTTTTCTCTGCGAGAACTCCGTGGCACATTACCTTCAACCACCCCGCTATCATGTCGAATTCTCACCATTCTCAACTCTGCCTCTCGATATATCTTTTTCAAACTTTTTGAAAATGTGTACAATTTATATGAATAAAGGAAGTAAAAATTAGGATGTATGTTTAACACTCAACCAATATCCCACCGCCAAAACACCATCAAGGAATCAAATTATGGATAAAATCTCTGCTTCAAATGGACTGAAAAGGCACCATCTCTGTTTTGAATGCAAATGGAATTTTTACCAAATAGGAGCAGGCAACCTTCAAAAGTTTGGACACATCTAGTTAAAGGAGAGCATGGTATTAACAGTGATATGTTTGTCTACGAGTTATGACCATAAAGGTTTCAATAGGTCATTTGAAACAATGCTAACATTGGGCAAACAAAGACATGAGCATATGCTAACATTGGGCAATGTGACTCATTACAAACATGAGAAATGTGACTCAAAGGGTTTAATCATGGGATAACAATAACAATGGTGACAGTGGTATTTATGGGTGTGATAACAAATTGGTTTTGATGTTATATAGAAGGCTGGTCATATCACTGTTTAGGATAGCAAACACACTTTTTACACCATTGATTTTCATTTCAAACCCTGAAAACAATAATTTATAACTGTGGGGTTTTAAATCTGTCATTTGCATATTAGAAACCACCATGATGATATAAACATGTTTGAAAACCCCAAGTGAGTGATGAAAACCTGTTTTGATGGCAACTGGAGTCGATTCCGAGCCAATCTGGGCGCTCAAAATCAATTTCAAAACTCTGTCTCTATTTGGGTCGCGCAGGCTCTGTTTGGGTCGCGCAGCCCAGGTGGGTCGCGCACCTGCAAACCCACAATGTTGAACTGAGTCTGCGTGGGTCGCGCAGCCCAGGAGGGTCGCTCTGCCTCAAGTTGGGTCGCGCAGCCCAAAAACTCTGTCTACGGCCTTCAAAAATCTGAAATCGCCCTTTAACTTTGCAAATACGATTTGGGAGCAATGAAATCGGTTCAAATGAACTTGTTTGGCCTTTATACACTTCACAAATATCTTCACCATCATATTTTGTTCCAAATCTAACTTCAAACCCACATTACAAATGTTTTTGTAATTTTCACTTTGGCTTTTTAAATACAAACTTGCTTTGGCTTCTTTGAGGTCGATACTAATGATTTTGCTGTCTTCTTGCAGGGATATGGCTATCTTGGCTAGAGAAAAGACCAGGGGTCTGCTTTTACAATGTCTTCATGGCGGAACAATTACAAATTTATTACAAAATGAAAAAGACAAATTTCTAGTTCCAAAACAGAGTTTTGGACTAGAAATGTATTTTTTTTTAAAATGCTGATGATAATAAAAAATAGAAATCCAAGTACTGGACTCTCCTCACCTTGCAGGCTTTATGACTAGTGTATAAATGACTCGAAAACCCTAGACACCAAGACCTAGGACACTTATTGACAATTTAATGACCTCATACATAATGACAATGACTATAAATAATTTTTTGAGAAAATATTTTTAAAATAGCGCTGCAGGTATAATATGAGGAAACACAAGATGACACAACCTTTCGTCAGTTCATGGCATGATCCTAGTGATATGCAAAGAAGTGAAACAAGTGAGACACCTAATAATGAAAATGCAAAAGACGAAATGATCACTGACGGAGGGCAGCTAGGGCTGACTCTAACATTGGCTCCAATGGGGATGGTGGCTCCATGGAGATGCCAAGAACGGCAGATCTCTGGGGGAGTCAGACAGTGCCTTTCATCCATTGGGCGATGGAATCATTATTTGAACGGATAACACAAAACCTTTGACACATTTATTGAATGAAAACTTGACTGAAAACTGACTGAAACTTGACTCAAACCGACTCGATGGCAAACTGAAATAACTTGAAAAAACTGACTCAACAGACCAAACACAAATGACTCATGACTGAATTAAAACAAAACTTTACCAAGCTTTTTGAAAAAGGCATTAGTCCATCAAGATTTGGAATCATGATGACAACCACCTGCATACCAATGAAATATGTACAATCATGTATAATTGGCTTTCCAATATAACCAGTCAAGCAGATGGCTTGCTAACTGGTTCTCCCGATCAAAACTCCTGGTCAACAATACAAACTGATAACTGGGCATCCAAAAACATAGCTGACCATGATCTTCTTCATCACTGAACACTGCAATAATCACTTTCACAGCTGACTGTAACAAATCTTCCATTGGATCCTGAAAAACATGAAGATTTACCTCCTGCTGAAAGAACATGGTGTCCTTCTCTTCTGATTCTGATCTGAAAGGGATAGAAATTGATTTCTGAGGGATAGAAATGCACAAATCTTCCATCTGAGTGTTAGATGTAGGTTCCTTGACCATGAGAAATTCTGGCATATACTCTTCAATTTCATGATCTAGGTCATTCTTAAACAAAAAACAATCTTCAAGATTATCAAACATGACAGCCTTATCATCTTTGTGAAAGAAAAAATTATCTGTTTGCTGATCTACACAACTGATTACAAAACAGTCATATTTTTCAAAAGAGGAAAAAGTTTCACCAACACTTTCCTGATTATGTGTGCACTGCAAATCTGCTGTAGCTTGGGCTGTAACAAGACCTTTCAAAAGCTGATCTATCTCATCTTCAGACAAAGGAGACAATGCTTTTTGTTTTCTTTTGCTCAAACAGTAATTGTCTTCATATGACAGGGCATTCAAACTATCATTCATTACTGAGTTATTGAAAGGAGATTTATCACTTACTTGCACAAAGATCTCATTCTGTCTTTCATGAACTGACTGAATCACCTCTTCATGAAGGTTGTGTTCTAATGATGGGCTGACAGTATGACTGAGAACATTTGGATCCATTACTGTGTCTTCTGCATCCGAGATGATTTCAACAGCAGAGTTCTCCTTGATGGGCTTCAGCACAAGATATGCTTGGTCATCATGATCTGAATCTGAATCTGAAGTAGCTGTCTGGACATTATCAAAATCTGCAATTGAAACTGGACCTACTTGCATGCTGCTGTCTTCTGTGGGCAGATCTGAAATGACATTCTCCCTTTCATCATTTTCAGCCATATGGCCATCAACCTGCTGCAAAGTCTCCTGAGCACCTTCATAGGTATCCTTTAGGTTCTCTTCATGTTGCTGAAATGGATTCTCGTACAGGGCCTCCATGATTTCATCATTCATGAAATTATCATCTTCATAATATTTCTCCAGGCTTTCAATAAAAGAATAAGCATGTTTGCAACAGTCATGAACTAAATTTAACGATGGATAAGATGTTCGATATCTTTCAATGAACAAGGCATGAAAATCCTTCAAACAGTAAATACAGGCCATCGGCAAATTTTCATACCAAGATTGGGCTTCACCTTCCAGAGTGGCTAGGAATATCTTCATCAAACAATCTTCAGGAAAATCTACCTTCAACTTGCGAATATGCATGTGAAATCTAATCAGATGTAAAGCAGCATCTTTCTTACCATCATCTTTAAACGTAGGCAGATTCCTTGACCAATCTACCTTGGGCATCTTATTCGGAAAACCTGGAATGTGATTTCGGCTCATGGGAGCGTATCTTCTCGTGATTCGGTCCATCTTGAAAATCTCACAGCTACTGATCTCCCTGCAGTGAAGTCACCATGAAGCATCGATTTCTGGATTTGTTCAGTGAATGAAGTCACCAGGTGAATGATTTCAGCCTTGCGATGTCTGACCGTTGTTCACCATCAACGATCAGATCTGAACTTGATACATGTACTGGGGGAATTCGCAAATCAAGGGACACATTCACAAGCTAAACCGGAGATCGACTGAAGCAGCTTTTATCTACTATGCACTCGCAGAGCAATGTGCAGTTCGAAGGCTACCTGGCGTGACTTCAGACTCCATCTATAGCAAGCAAACGTTTTGAGTTTATCCCCAGTATGGTCGCCACTATGTTAGCGCTCAAATCTACCTCAGGCTGAAATGAAGTAAACTCAAGGCTACATCAAACCACGCTCAGCCTCGTAGCTAGCCCTACGAGGACAGGAGAGGGCTCTCTCCGTCAATCTCGAGAAAATAAGCAATAGAATGCGAGATGACTTGTAATAAGAACTGATTTTAGGCTAGTAAAGAGATAGGTATGTTTGGTTTTTGGTTTTTTGGGTTTTCGCTGGAGTAATGGGAAAACAAATTTTGGGTCCGGGGATAAGGTCAGACCTTTGCAGAGTTCAAGCTGGGGCGAGGTAGGTGATGATCTTGATGTTTCGAATTGGATTTTATGGATAGATTAGACTGACGAGGAGCTGAAGAGGGCAAAGAAGAACTTGGATCCTCTCCAAACAGCTGAAAACATATAGAACTAACTGAATTCAAAGGCTAAGCACTGTAAACAATGGATTCAACCTTAATCACTCATTCAACTTAGTTCAGAAGCATAATGAAACGATGGTACACATTAAACATGAAGAAACTTACAGTAAACAAAGGAGAAACATCATCAAGAACAGAACACCACAAGGATCCCAACAAGTGCCGCAAAACCCCTGATCTTTCCTTAGCCAAAATATGAAAAGTATGTACAATAGTATCAAAAGTATCCCAAGAGTCCAACTTGTAGAATGCCTCAGAAATTACAATATATAGATCACTCTAACCCCTTTCCCCACCTCTAGGGGTCGAATTCCCTCTTCAGGGATCAGTTTCAACCAATTCTAATCATGGAACTACAATCTAGGCAGCTAACAACTTGCCTCTAAAAGAGTGGAAACTGATCCATTACATGATTTTTTACTCATTTGAGTGTGAATCTTCTAGAAGAGATAAAAACAAGCCAAAGTTACATATCAAACATGAATTTACATCATAAAAACCCAAGAATTCTATCCATAGGCAAAACTGGTCCAAAATAGGCGAAATACTGAGCTGGCAGCTGAAAAACTCAAAAAATTCTCAAGGTGGGTCGCTCCTGAACTGCGTGGGTCGCTCATGTTCCAGGCTGATTTTGAGGTAGCTCCCGACATCCAAATTGAGCTCATGATAGCTCGTTGGAAAGCCCGGGATGTCTACTTTCCAACCCAAGTGGAATTTCTGAATTTGGAGTTGATTTGACCCTTCCAAACCTCATTCTCCCAGAGGTACTTCCTGCTGGTGCAAAAGGTGGCAGCAAGGTGTTTTTTATGGTGTTTTTGAGCTGTTTGACCATCCAGATTTTGTTGAAATGCTAAGTTGACTTCAGAGGATGCATATTTAACCATGAAAAATCCAAAAATGTAAAAATCTCCTCCAGCAAGTGCCTCAAAAAAATGCGAGCGCATGAGCGCACGACCCACCTAGCTACAAAACCTGTTTTTAAGACCAAAAATTTGGAAATGACAAAAATTTTCTCCGAATTTTCCCAAATTCGGAGCGGAGGTCCTCCATCATGTGTTTTTCCCATTCAATGAAGCCTCGGCCAAAATCCGAAGTGGATTGGGCCTTTTCCGCCGTCGAAGTTCCTTGCGCAACCTCCTCTTCATGATCTTCATTCTCGCTTTGCAAACATGCATGCGAGCCCAGTAATGGCCTTTCATGTGGCAAAGCATGTATTTGTCTCGATTGGCCTTCGCCAACAGCTTCTCCAGATGTATATTTACCCGCGTGAGTACAGTATCTCTGTCAGCTGGTGTCATGTCACCGGGCCTCTTTCGATTCCACTGTCTGTCCTCACGGATTTGGCGCACCTCATAAAATGTGAGCTCATCCTTGAGCTGTTTGTTGCGCTGCTCCAAATAGTTAATCACCCACTGAGCCTTCTGCAATTGGTCTTTCAGCTGGTCATTCTCGGCCCTTTGCTCCTGGATGACTTCCCTCAGCTTCGAGCTAGGAGAGCCCGTATCAACATCAATGACCGTCATATCGGTGTCCCGGCCTCCTGATGGGCCCTCATCATGCATGGGCCTCTTGCCCCTGTCTTGTACCTGTACCTGCACTGGAGAAGAAAGCGAGACCCTTTCCACATCACGTGGAGATAATACTCGCCGTGTCGATGAAGTCGGCAGGACCCCTTCCACCTCATGTGGAGATAGCACCCGCCGTGTCGCTGCAAATAAGGCCCTGTGTCCTCGCTGATATGTCTGAACCAAAGGAGTAATGATATGCCCAACCTCAAGCATGTCCGGCTGGTGTGAGGGCTCTCCTGCATCATAAACTGCCTCAGGAGGCTGCTGTGGCACTCTGAAAAAGTCTCTAGAAATGAAATCCTCCCAAGTGATGCCCTGCTCTGCCAACTGATGTGACACCAAGATTTTGATCAAAGCGAAATGATATATACTTCTGTACTGCTGCACTGGGCTCGTCTTCTTCTGCACAAATGTAACCATCTTCTCTATGTTGCGGTATATGAAATAAGGAATATTCATCATTCGCACCCTTGTGAAGTGCATCAGCAAACGAACATGATATGAGAAAAGACGAGCATACCTGCCCTCACAACTAAAATACTGAATGATGAGCCTCATGAGTGGTGCATACTCATCTCTCAAGAATCTGAATGGAAAAACTCTGCTCAAGTAAGCCACATATCCAGCTTTAATGTATGGCTCATAGTGAAATTTCTCTAACTGCTTACCCTTGCTCCATTCCTCGCCTATGTTCGGTATGCCAATGGCTTGAGCAATAGTCAAAGGTGATACAATGAAATCAACCCCAGCAAGGTTTACCCGATCACCCCGTAAATGAAGAACAAACAGACGTGCTAATTCACGATGAGGTCGGGTTTGTACAACCATCTCACAAAATCTGAAACATGACAAGAATCGGAAACAATCCATAGCTAATGGACATGCCTGCAACCGAGCCAAAGAAGTAGGCTCCTCTCTGCGATGATCACCACTCCTATTTTCTCTGCGGGAACCCCGTGGCACATTACCTTCAGCCACCGAATCACTGCCTGACCCTGGCTCATATTCTGACTCTGTCTCTGACATATCTCTGATCAAAATTTTGGCAATGTGTACACTGAACACCATCAAGGAATCAAATTATGGATAAAATCTCTGTTTCAAATGGACTGAAAAGGCACCATCTCTGTTTTGAATGCAAATGGAATTTACCAAATAGGAGCAGGCAACCTTCAAAAGTTTGGACACATCTGGTTAAAGGAGAGCACGGTATTAACAGTGATATGTTTGTCTACGAGTTATGACCATAAAGGTTTCAATAGGTCATTTGAAACAATGCTAACATGGGGCAAACAAAGACATGAGCATATGCTAACCTTGGGCAATGTGACTCATTACAAACATGAGAAATGTGACTCAAAGGGTTTAATCATGGGATAACAATAACAATGGTGACAGTGGTATTATGGGTGAGATAACAAATTGATTTTGATGTTCTATAGAAGGTTGGTCATATCACTGTTTAGGATAGCAAACACACTTTTTACACCATTGATTTTCATTTCAAACCCAAACACAATTTATAACCGTGGTTTAAATCATTTTCAGTATTAGAAACCACTATGAGGATAAACATGTTTGAAAACTCATGAGTGATGAAAACCTCGTTTTCGATGGCAACTCGGGAGTCGATTCCTGTCAACTGGGCGCTCACCTCAAAACTCGTTCTTGGGTCGCGCAGCCCAGGTGGGTCGCGCACCTGCAAAACCACAGTGCTGGACTGAGTCTGCGTGGGTCGCGCAGCCCAGGAGGGTCGCTCTGCCTCAAGTTGGGTCGCGCAGCCCAAAAACTCTGTCTACGGCCTTCAAAAATCTGAAATCACCCTTCAACTTTGCAAATATGATTTGGGAGGAATGAAATCGGTTCAAATGAACTTGTTTGGCCTTTATACACTTCACAAATATCTTCACCATCATATTTTGTTCCAAATCTAACTTCAAACCCACATTACAAATGTTTTTGTAATTTTCACTTTGGCTTTTCAAATACAAACTTGCTTTGGCTTCTTTGAGGTCGATACTAATGATTTTGTTGTCTTCTTGCAGGGATATGGCTATCTTGGCTAGAGAAAAGACCAGGGGTCTGCTTTTACAATGTCTTCATGGCGGAAAAATTACAAATTTATTACAAAATGATAATGACAAATTTCTAGTTCCAAAACAGAGTTTTGGACTAGAAATGTATTTTTTTTTTTAAAATGCTGATGATAATAAAAATAGAATTTCAAGTGCTGGACCTTCCTCACCTTGCAGGCTTTATGACTAGTGTATAAATGACTCGAAAACCCTAGACACCAAGACCTAGGACACTTATTGACAATTTAATGACCTCATACATAATGACAATGACTATAAATAATTTTTTGAGAAAATATTTTTTAAAATAGCGCTGCAGGTATAATATGAGGAAACACAAGATGACACAACCCTTCATCAGTTCATGGCATGATCCTAGTGATATGCAAAGAAGTGAAACAAGTGAGACACCTAATAATGAAAATGCAAAAGACGAAATGATCACCGACGGAGGGCAGCTAGGGCTGACTCTAACAGTGTGTCTATATTCTCTGAGTCTGGGGTTTTTGGTTGAATATTCCCCTTTGATTTGTTTGATAATTAACTCATAATCTCCCTATACTGATATCCTTTTGGCCTTTAAATCTTTAAGTATGTGCAGAACTAGGAGAAGGGCTTCATATTCTGCAATGTTGTTGGTGCATGAAAAATCTAATTTGCAAGCATGTCCTTTGTTTGTGTTGTGTATCCATACACCAGCCCCTGCACTATTTTTGTTGTAAGAGCCATCAAAGCTCATTCTCCAAGTGATTTTGTTTCATTCTCATCTATTTTGTGTTTCTCTAAGCTGCTGGAAGTTGAGATATCTAGAGGTTGAGAGGAAAACAATTCTGAATGCTCTGGTGCACTAATATCCTGCTCATTTCCTTCCTTTGTTTCGGTGACTTCATCTTCATTGTATAAAATAAAGGAATCTAGATCTGAATGGGTGGAATAAATAGGAGTGTTGTGAGGTTTTTCCATGCTACTCACCATGCATTTCATGAGGGTTTCCCTATATAATCTTTTGGTTTGACCAAACACTGGTATGGTGGCATAAGACATATCCATTTGAAGGGTGCCCTGAATCTTAGTTCCCCATGAACTAGACAAGAGCATGCCATATTTTGGGGGAATGTTAGCTACTACCACATCCATTACGAGATTCTTGGTAGGAATTTGAGACAAGTTAACACACAAATATTTAATTAATCCCAAACATTTGACCTTTCTAGAATCAAAGGAGTATAAGTTTGTGTAGGGTCTAGTAATCTCTAAGCCTAAGCTTTCCATTACTGCTTTAGGCATAAGGTTGTGTAATGCTCCTAAATCTAGAATGGCATTGTGTAAAAATTTTTCGTGTATGTTTAGACTGACATAGAAGGGAGGCACATCCCCTTCTTGATATTTTCTTTCAACTTTAGGACCAAAAAACAGCTCTGGCTTGTCATATGTCAAGTTCAAAGTAGCCATATCAACATGTATATTCATAGCTTTTAGGACCTGGTCTCTATACACTTCTTGGGCTACTTATTCAGTCAGAGGTATGTTAATTTTAATCTTTGCAATCTCTCCCTCAAGGTTGAAAGGGACTATTGATTTTTTTGTATTTACGTCTTTTTTCTCGTTCGTGTTTCTTTGAACAATTTTGACTTGTTGAGTTTTATTAGGAGTATCTACCTGAGTTGTTTTAACAGGGCCACTAGCAGAGGTACTAGGGAAACTTTCTTCAACATTTGGCTGGCTACTTTTCTCTTTGTTTAACTCTGTCTTCTTAGTTAAAATGCGGGTTTTTTCTGCTGTTTTCTTAGGCTGATTTTTTGTGTCTTTCCTAATAGCAGAGCTAGTGTTTTTTTCATTTGGATTATCTATGTTCCCTTTACTTCTTAGATCATAGTGTTTGTGCATTTCCATGATTGCATTCTCAAACCCTAATCTATAATCATCAGACTCCTCATATGTATCTTTTTTTGGTTCTGAGGGGAAGAAACCTTGTTCTTCTTCAGTGAGGAAAACATCATCCCCACTGTCTGATCCAATCAAGTTTATATGGTTTTCTTCCAAACTTTAAATCTCCCTTTCTTCTTCTTTATCTACGTAGTTTTGTTGGAAGGGAGGTCTAATTTGCTGATCATTATCTCTTTGCCTATCTTGATTGTTTTCTCTTCTAAAGTTCTAGTTTCTATTTCTATTTTGGAAGTTGTTTTGGGGTTCTCTTGGTGGCACTTTCTCAAGTATGCTCATCCTTTTCATCATTTATTCCAACATCCTTTCCATTTTTGAGCTATATGTGGAAGGTGCAGTATCATCTTTATAAGTTACCTTCTTTTTTGATCTTAGCCTAGCTCTTTTCTCAATTAAGTTTTATTCTACGCTCACAGCTCCCTTTTTCATGTCCTCTAGAGTTAAATAATCTCTCTCCCTTAGTTGATAAGCCATATCAGCATCGAAAAATTCAGGATATTTCACTAAGGCCATGCCTTGGGGAGGTTTCATGTGAGGTGGAAGGGCATTGTAAACCTTATTAAACCTGGTGGAGTAATCATGAACACTCTCTCCCTGATTTATTTTAAGACTCTGATACTCTGCTAATATTTGTAGAGGGTTGCTTTTGACTTCCCATTTGTTTATGAAAGCTTGATGTAAAGAGGGGAGGCCATTGATGCTATTAGGAGTTAATCCTTTAAACCACTTATTTACTTCTCCTCCTAAACTTTGAGCAAAGATTATCATCTTTATGGTCTCATCTTCTATTTCAATATGATCAAATGCATCTTCCATCCTAGTTACATGTTGTTGAGCTGCGGTAGATTCTTCTCCAGTGAAATGGGGAATTTTAGACTGATAGTCATTTGGCAAGGGAGACAGAGGTTGTGGCAATACTAGGGGAGAATACCATGCTGCCATGATAGTGTTTTGTGGAGGTAAAGGATTAGCTTGAGCAGCTAGTAAATGGATAGAAGAACTGCTTAGACCAACAACAAACTGTTGAGCAGATTTAGGGTGGGAGAGACCCATGAATGAAGTGGATGTCAAGAGGTGTTGATGGAGGGGTTTCTCTATCACAAATATGTTGACCACTATGTGGTGGTGAACTTGGAGGCTCAAATTCTATCTGATCTATACCACTGAATGACTTAGTTCTTGGTAAATTACTTGGTAAATCTAAGTCAACTTGAGTATCTGATAGATCTACAAGGTTTTCAGGTGCTGAGTTAGCTCTATGAATGGGCCTAACAAAAGTTGGATCCTTAGATGTGAGAGATCTCCAAAGAATGCTTCCGGGATTGTCAACTATTTCAGGAGGATTTGGATCAAGATAAGCTCTAGTACGAATTTTTCTTGAAGCAAGTATGTTAAGTTTCAGATCCAAAAAGGGGAAAGCTAGCCAGATATGACAATCTTTAAGAGGCAAACTATCCTTAAACAAATAAACTTAATCCTCAGAGTTTCCTTTAGTATGGATGATGTTGTGATGAAATTTGGTCTCCCAGTGGAGTCTTTTGGGTCATTTAGGAACTGTAGAGTCACCAGGTGGAAAATATTTAGCTTTTGTGAAGGTAAAGTTGTTTTATGGTTCCACCACCATGTTTATTATGAAGCCAATCTGAGATATTTTTGGATTTTGTAAATTTTTACGGTTACGAGAGTGTCCTATGTCTGATTTTAACACTTAGCTAAGGCTCTCAAATAAATAAATTCTACTCTATGGCTTACTAACTGATTTTCATAGAGATTTGTAGGGCTAAAGAGTGCACAAGAGTTAGCTAAATTATCATATACTCAATATGTCCCACCGTGATCGCCATTATGTCGGGGTTCCTGTGTTTTGGTAGATTGGCTAACCAAAAGACAAGACAACATCAAAACCACTTTGGGATCTCAGGATCTAGCCCTCCTGGATCTAGAGAGGGATCTCTCTATAAAGGTAAAGAATAATGTATCTTTAAAGTTCAATTTAAGGTCTTAGGCTAGTTATAGATCACAAGGTTTTGTTTTGTTTGTTTGGTTGGACAAATGTGTTTCATGTGGTATAGATAGAGCATGGGAATCTACAAGCCATTGGGCAATGGAGTCATGTGAAAATCCCAAATTTTTGACTAAGAATGGAGGGAAACCAAAGGGAAAATCTAACTTGGTCAAGGATCTGTTGAATAATATAGGTGAAATGGGATGAACATTAAGGACTAAGAGTGAAAACAAGCTAAACCCTTTCACAATGGCTTAAAAGATTCGGGGAACGCCCTGTTTCCTCCAGTAAGCTCACTGCTTTGGACTTAATCAATATAAACACTCAAAGGAAGGAGAAATGCAGAGTAAACCCTTTGTTAATAAATTATAGGATTCGGGGAATGCCCTATTTCCTCCTACAAGTTTACCACTGAAGTTTCAATCAACAAAGACATACAATTGCATTCAAAGAATAGGGAATGCCTTAGACATCTAGGACTGCAATTATAGGGACCTTTAACACAATAATTAAGATTACGAACAAAGGGTATGATTGAAACAAGTTCCTCTGTCAAACTACAAGCATTAATAATTAAAGGGAGATTTCAGATACAATATTCAGTGGCAAAGAAAGAGGGAACACCTAAACATTCTTTAGCATAGCCGAATTAACCATTTCTGAAATAAAACAAACTGAATGTTCAAGAGAGCTATTAGACTACCCTATCATATTGAGTAGCAGAAAACATATAAAAAGTGAAGGATAAACTGGTCAGAGGTGCTTCTAAGATACATTTCTCTACCTAAAATTTTTATCCTACTGTAAGTCAAGCATAACGAAATAGAGTGATAAACAGGGAATAACATTAAAAATAGAGATTAGTTCACCATAACCAGGCTCAGGGATCCAATGTTCCAGCCTCCTTAATCAACAGAAAACACAGAGACTTCCACACTCTTTCAGAACACCAAAGTTTCTTCAAAGCAACAATATGTATTACTTTAGAATTCACAAAATGCCAACCTTTTACAAAGAGAATTTGAGGAGTCTTTACAGGAAAAATGAGGAAAAGTAGGTGAGGAAAGTTTTAAATGATCATTCAGAGATAGGAGAGAGCATTCGAATGCTCCATGCTGTGTCATAAACATAACATTAAATTTAGACAAGATTAATAAATTTGTAGCTTGTTGAGACCATTTTGATATGATAGAAATCACCCACAGGGTGTCCTTGAGAGAAAAAAGCATCTGGAATGGTATTGTTATCTTCTTGGTGTGATTTAAGTGAAGAATGGGCCGTGAGGATGCCCATACTTCTAAGTAACTGCTTCTGACAGTTTGTAGTAGCTTCCCTGATGAAATAACTACTTGGCAGGCCTTTAAGCATGGAGATGGGCTACGTCTGTGTCAGTCAATGTTCTACACTAATAACTACTCTGTCTCTTTGTACTTAAACCGGTTTTAACTCTGTTTATGTTTTAACTTTTCTTGATTTATCAATCTACTTCTGTACTGATAGCATTTGACGTTGTTCTATGGCCCTGAGATTTCCATATGAACCTTTGTGTCACCTCTGTGACTGTAAAACATTAATTCCTTCATCAGCCATTAAAATCCTGCAAACATATGATAAACATGTTAAGAAATCCATGCGGGCTTGGTTAGACTGCTTGCAGAGGCTCTGGGGTTGCTAGAGGAGCAGTGAGGAAGAATGTGATTGTAGTAGAAAATGGATGAAAAACCTGGCATAGTAGCTAACCAGGTGCTTTGGACTTTTGGACGTGAGGATGAACATGGACCGTTAGATCAGGATGATCAATGGTGTAGATGGGTTAATGAAGTTGTTGGGGAGGCTAGATGAATGGAGAATGAAATGAAAATACGATATAATATGGGTCGTTAGATTAGAAAAAATAACAGTGGAGATATTTCGATGGGCTTATTTGAAAGATCAGATGAATGGAGAGCGGACAGGGCGAGATTAAATCAGAACCGTCCGATTAGGAAAATCGACAGTGGGGATCGCTCGATGCAATCATTGGGAGGTCAGATGAAAAGAAAATGAGAGAGCTCATGATGTAAATGTGGGTCGTTCAATCTCAGAGATCGACGACTAAGATTAAAAGTGGAAATGATGTTGTGGAGGGTAGGTGGTAAGGCGGAAAACCGACAACGGTTTTCACAACATAAAATAAGGGGGGTGGTATTGCCAAATAAAATGTGATGTGATACAAAGTTTGACACCTGTCCCTCCTAAAACCACCCATTTCGCAAAATTTGTGGGTATTCACTCTTGGGCATAAAAGTTTTGCGAAAAGGAATGTCAGTCATCAGATCGTGATGTGTTGATCGAACGGTGCAGAATAAATGCAATAGCAGGTGACATGCACGGGCGGAACATATGGGTAGGTTCAATGAAATTTTAAATCCTGACCGTTGGATCTTGGGAACGGACGGTCAAGATCGGTCGATGGGAGAGAAATGAGACGGGTGGGGTTTAACGATCAGAAGCAATGTGGATCGTCCGATATAACTTGATCAACGATGGAGATTTAATCGAAGGTCGGGATGGTGAAGGGTCATGGGCGGAGCGCGATGAGATCCTAGCCATTGGTTCTTGTGGATTCAACGGTCCAGATCAAATCGGCGGATGTGATGATGGGGGTTGCGAACGAAGCACAATTGAATCCTATCCATTGGTTCTTGTGGATTCAACGGCCGAGATTAAATCGGAGGATCGGCATCGGAGGAGGAAAAGTGAACGGGACTTTGGATTTGCGATGTGCGATTAAGCGCTGGCCGTTGGATCGGGAGAGATCAACGGTCAGGATCTAATTTGGGGGCGCAGGTGATGGGCTAATAAGAGGAGCATGATTGAATCTTAGATGTCGGTTCTTGTGGATTTTATGGTAGAGATTAGATCAGAAGATCGGAGGAGAGGGCTCATCGCGTCGGGAAAGAAAAAGGGAAGGTTGTGTTTGTGATGCACGATGCAGAGTGGGCCGTCGGATCGGGAGAGATCGATGGTTAGGATTAGATCGGAAGAGAAATGATGGAGGGCCCGAGAGCAGAGTGTGATTGAATCCTGGCTGTTGGTTCTTGTGGATTCAACGGTCGAGATCGAATCGGCGGTCGAAGGAGAAAGCTCATCGCATCGGAAATTTTGGGGAAAACGAACAGAGGCATGATTTTTGCGGTTGCGATTATGCCTTAGTGCTTGGTCATAGCACGGGTTTTATGGAGAACAAGGTCTAGGGCCAAGGCCTAAAGGGGCTTAAGGCCCTAGTGAAAAGTGAAGTTTTTCAAGGATTTTTAAGGGTTTTTTGAGGAAAATGGGGGTTCCGATAGGGGCAAAGATGGGGTTTTAAACCTCATAAAGGTATTTCAAAAGGCTTGAGGGGGATTTGAGGCCTTTGGGGGCTAAATGGAGGGTTGAAAGATGGAAAGAAGGCTTGAAAAGAGTTAGGAATTAATAATAAATATTTAATAATTTAACAATTAATATAATAGGGTTTTGATTTAATAATATAATAATTAATATAATATGGTATTGATTTAATAATATAATAACTAATATAATATGGTTTTGATTTAATAAAATAATTTATAATTTAATTGTTAATTTCAAAAAAATAAAATATTATTAAAAACAAATAAAATCAACAACTATGTGATAGAAAATAGGGATTAATTTTATTAATTTATAATCAATTTACGCTAACGGTTACATTAAAAAAAAATCATGTAATTTTCATTAGTAAAGGTAGACTTTAGTTGATAATTTTATCAATTTTTATAGGATGTCGTAGATCACTATTATCAATACATATTCAATCCATATTTTCATGAGTAGAAGAGCATCTTGAAACAAATAATGTCAATTCATGGCATTCAATACTCAATAGGAGGTGTTAATTAACCATAAAAATCAATGAATCATAATATCATAATATTCATGTATTGTGTTGTGATTTAATCTGCTAACATATACATTCACTTGCAAAGATTAACATAGTAGCCCTCAAACATATCTTATAGTTCAACCCTACAATGAATTTTCCAATCATCCTAAAACTCCTTGAAATTTCCCTGGATGAGCACTTCCAATTCAATCACAAGGTTTGTTGCCCATGGGGTGTAATGTTAAGTCACTCCGTGATGTGAAGATCACTCGTTCGAAAATCGGTGGGAAAAAATCCAGTCATGTTAAGCCCTGGTGTTGCCCAGGCCAGGTGTGATCCCTTGGTGATTTTTATGACTTAGATTCCCCTAGGTCATAGTTTCTCAAGCCACAGATAAAGCCTAATGTAATCTATGTTGGGTGTGGAGCCTGATTATCACCATGATTTAGAGGTATTTGTTTCATTGTGATTGTTGGGAAGTTTAATTTTCGGATTAAACCTCTCAATATTAATTATCAATCTGAGAATCGTAAACGCGACTTGTAATGCGTATTGGCTCAACTTACTGATTAGATTATAAACATGTTCCTTTGTAATGATAAACTAGATACTGGAATGAAACACACATTTTCTCGCAAATAAACAACCTTGAAAGGAAACCTGCCTAACCAATTTCATTCACTGCAAAACTTCACGCTATAATTAAACTATAATGAAATTCAAGACAATCTTCAATCATGTAACATTCTTGCACTCGCATTCTACTTTTAAATCTCCTATGATAACTTACAAAACTAATCTATTAACTCTTCTTACTAACTTTAAACTAACACTTGAAACTAAGACTTGAGATAACTGAAAGAACACACACATTACCCTAATAATAACTTCAAACCTTAAACTAACTAAACAATTAAAGATTTAAATTAACAAATTACAATTCTATCTATTTCTAAAAGAAACCATTCCAATCTATAAAATAACACTTAAGAATCCCATTAAAGTTCGCATTGCAAATGACCTATGATGAAGTTTCAAACATTTTAATCTCGATTAAATAAATCAAGCAAACCATGTAACTTAATAATGAAAAAAAAATCACTCTACCTGCACATTTAAATCGACATTCAAACTTATAAATAAATGATTATACTATGAAAGCAATAATGATTCTAATTAAAAACAAATCCAATGATTAAACGAAGTCCCGGGATATGTAAACAAATCATAAACAAATCAAATGATGATTAAATCTGGAAAACATTTAAACAAATCAAATCAAAATCTGCAAACATTCAAAAACATTATATTATGCAAGCTTGGAATTATTATTCTAAAATGACCGTATTAACATACTGAAATCCAAAGCATAAAAAATCTGTTTTATTCCATACTCAAATTAGAAGTATTAAAATATGCTCTAATTATGTAAGGAGTAATACTTCTTCAATCCATTAATTGGCACGATGCTACAATGAATGAAATGCTTTGGAGTTGATCCACACCTTCACACAGAAATCTGAAATGTTATAATCTCACACATATAATTATCTTCTATTGATTGATGAGCTTAACTCCAGAGGTGGTGGGCCCTACCACGCCCGGAGTAAGCTTACTTGCTACAACTGAGGAAAGATTTAAAACATCAAATACATAATACAAAATGGATCATGACGACAGTGCTACTGCTCACAACATGAATGTGATTTAGACAAATATTTAAAACAACATTTGAGAAATCGATTACATAAATCACACAAAAATCCCCCTATTTCTATTACACTCTGGAAAAACTTGAAACTTTCCTAAAATATGAAATAATAAACTTGAATAAATTTCAAATTCATCAAAATGTCATTGCAGGATCATACGGGCACATGATATGATAACAAGGTTTTCAAATAGTGGCTATGGAATCCCAACAACCCGAGCTTGGACAACATTCAATATAATTTTTACAAATGCTATCGGTGGGGAACCGATGTTTCATTTTGCAAGAGACCCAATTATAAAATCATTAAACAACACATTCCATAGCGGGTCGCTCCATTACGGAATCATCAACATGTGTATCACACTAACGCGTGAAAATACAAACAGAGAAATGGTTTATTAAATTGGGACCTGTGAGTTATGAAATACAATGGCAACTGGTCATTTGCTTGCCATTTCAATGGTATCTACTGTCAACCACAATCCGCAGTCAATTGATGTACGTAACATTACAGCCTTACCCAATACTTAATTACTATTTGTGGAATTTCGACCTTCAGCAGTCGGCTTCACCACAGTCCTTTCACTCCATTCTTAATAATCGCTTCAACACTATCCTCTAACAATTTCTTCAAGCTGTATGTGCATAAACACCTTTTAACAGTCATGCCTGATGTCGTATTTTCCATATGCCTTCAATGATTTGTGATGATCTCAACGCTGAATGGTAATTCCTTCAGTAAGCTCTTAATTTCTATTCACTACTCTGCGTATGATATCGCAAGGGTTGAGCGCTCTACAAGGTATAATCTCTAGGTCCAACGTGGCCTCTATCACTACATTCAACTCAATCGTTGTATTGCTTTCCTCTGCTAACAAATTCCTACATCCACAATTACATACATATTCTATGCACATATATATTTGAAAATTCAAAAAGAAAATTGATAATGAAATCTTCAATAAAATAAATCTATTCATGGGCCGATAAATCATTAGGAAAACCTCCACATTTACAATTTCTAGACTAATACTTCTCTTTCCTCTCACTTTCACACTCTCTTATCACTCTCTATCGACTTCCAAAAATCGATATATATATATATATATATATATATATATATATATATATATTTATATATATATATATATATATTTATATTTATATATATATATATACATATACATTTTTAATTACGAAACTGGAGCTTCAACCCAGAAATAGAGAAAATAATTTGTTTTATAGATTGCCGGAATGAGAATTGGTTTGAAACAGATTGTCAATTCAGGAAATCGTTCTCCTTTTTGTGGGATTTTGTTGTTGTTGGAAGGTGCAATTGGTTTCAAGAGGAACTTTGGTTCATTTGCCTTGCTGGTAGAGGAATCACACATCTGGCAAGTTCCAATTTTGGAATTACGATTTATGTTGCAATGATCAAGAAAACTACCCATTCGTGACACCACTGTTGGTGTCAGATACCACTTCTTTTCTGGAATTGGGCGAGGAATGGTCTTCACACGGCAAGGATTATTTGGAGCCCCACTCCAATTCCTTCCAACAACCGTTACGAGGAGTGCTAGAAGGAAAGAAGTAAACACCCTGATTATAAAGACAACCACCATAGTGCCAAAAGGAATGGCAGCCAGAGAACCATAGAATATGGCAATGATGTTCAGTACAAATCCAATACCCAAGCACATAAATTGGAAGAGAGATGTCATAAGAGCCATTGAATTTATCCAGTGCTTGCCATCATTACATGAATACAGTCCTCCACTCACATAGCCAGATATAAATGAGGTAATGGCATAGCAGACAATGAAAGTGGTGACAATTTCCTTGCGCCCAATATATAGCATGCCAAACATTGCCAGCAAGATCACAAGGAGCACGAGCATAGCAAGTTGTGCACCCATGCCCACTAATGCTGACAGTAAGACCAAGTTTCATGGTGTTCGGAAAACATCTCCATGAACAAGTTTCCAACCTGACTCTTCACTAACATGCCTCTCCAGGCTTTCCAAATAATCTTCTTCTCGGGCATACCTTGCATAGTCATTTCTCAAAGTCTGCATCAGGATCATTGAGACTAAACCCGTGAGAAAAATAACCATCATAAATTAATTGAATATGGACAACCAACGGATCTGATGTTCAAAGAAAGGATAGTCTAAGTAGACATCAAAGCGCCTGGGAAAGGTTATTTTGGTCTCGACCCAATGGACTGAATAGGTAAGTTCTAGTGTCTTCCCAGCAAAAAGCGGCTTTGGATTCTCCTGAGTGAGGTTGACATGAATTATTTGTTCATTATTGGTTTTCACAATAATATTCTTGTGTGTGTATAGCAAATGCTTCTGATCATCACTCAGATTTGAAGCCTCCAAAGAATAATGCATGCTCTTGCGCAAATGTCTTGCCAGATTACTTATTGCATCAACTATTTCCATAGAAGATGGTGATTTTTACTGTTGTGCCAAGATATAAGTAATTTCAATAATGTTGATTTGCATTTACGGTTGTGTAACACCACATTCTTGTGATCAAGATGTTTAATCAACATGGATAATAGAAAATGAGTAGAATGACCTGATCTCTCCATTAATTGTTGCATGTCATAGAGAATGTAAAGAGCAAGTCCATGCTGGGAAATATGGTGGTCACAAAAGACTTCAACATATCGGGGTTCTTAGCAGCCAAGGCCAGATAAATTATGCAACCCATTGAATGAGCGACTAAATGGAATGACTTAATTTGGTACGTTTGAAGCACTGACTGCTCTAAGTAGTATACGAGCAATTTGATGACTTGGGACTTTTTTCAAATCAAGGAATATCAACTACAAAGAGCCTATCTGCTACTTTTGTAGCTTCGGATAAAGAGGGTAAGACTGTCTCAATCCACAAACATGAGGAAGAAAGAAACCCACATGTGGATGAATATGACATTTGATTCTGAATCGATCAAACTGCCACTAGAAGCACAAGTACTGGAAACTTCAAGTGCAAGGAACCATATGTTTGATTTATGGATGGGTCGACATTCTTCTTTTACCATAATCTTTCTCTTTGTAATTTGATGGGTAAACTGAGATTTTTTTTAATCCCCAAACATAAATAGAGTAGAAATATTCATAGAGACCCAATACATTGACGTTCAGGAGTGACCTTTAGTGGAATATTCTCTTGACGATAATTCTTTCACGAAGCCGAATTTCGCCAAACGGTTTCTGGGTTATAGGAAACATGGTGTTTTGAATACAACCCACATCTTGGAATTTAGAGATTCTGATCCATTGGGTTGAAAATTTGATATTTTCACCTACAACAATTCAACTACCTAGCTACTACTTTTACGCATTTGGTGAATTCACACTCGAATGCATTTCGGCACCGAACCTTCCTGCAACCGAGAAGAAATTTACTATAAAAATTCATCAAATGAACAAATAACAAGAATAATAGCTATTTTTTCTAAATCCCTTTAATTAACAACATAATGGATTAATAATGATTAAAAAAACTAGGTACAAGCATGTATTTATTCGATAAAAATTGTAAAAATTTGGATAAAGATGCAGCTCAACATCCCCCCCACGCTAAACTTCTCACACATCCTCGTGCAAGAAAAACCTTTAAGATGATGAAATAAGGTAGGGAAAATGTCAGCAAAGATTTTAGCAAGTAAGGATGGAGATGCCTAATAATGAAATGCCTTCATTAGCCTGCAACATAACTATTACAATGTCAGCCAAAACCATGTGAAATGATAAAACAAGATCAGGTACCGAAAGTAGACATGATGGAGAAAATAGTATCGTATATACCTGTTACCTTGTCCCAAATTTTGTTTTTGCCCAAATTCTTATGATAAAATCAAGTTTTACTAAAGAGGTGAAACTTTACAAATACTACCATATGTTTCATGCACCTACAATAACAATCTTGTACCTAGGTCATTCAACACATATTTAGAGGAAACTACAGTCAATACACATTGTCAGCAACCAACACCTTGTGAGTAGTCATCATTGAGCATTTCATCACTTTAAATACCATAGAAATTAAAGTGAGTCATGATACCAATCAACAACCTCTTTATTTGCACACTGTAAATTATGTTGTTATCTGGATTCAAAAATAAATTTCCTCCTAATCTAGTACAATGAATTACCTTCACTAAGGGTACCACATCATTCAAATATTCTTGATTTTTGAAAGATAGAACTGAAAGCATCATCTTCAAATCATCTCAAAACCATTGTCCAAGAAAAATGAAGAGTCTTAGGGAAAGAGAAGGATAACCAAGCAAATCATAGTATGCAGTTAACTTTAATACCACAGACATGGCCCTGATGCCTGCAGGTGTCCATAACCTCGACAAGGATGTCTTTTAACCTAGCGAAATTTCAGTATCCCACTTACTACATACAGATTCAGAGCTAGCTTATTTGACTCTTTAGATGAAGGCCACTGTCCTGGCTTGGTGACCAGTAGTAGTAATGTCATGCATGCTAGGTCTCATGATTGTGGTAGGTCAGCTCATCACGAGACCTCCTATCCCTCCCTAAATCTTTGCAAGCTTTGATTATGATTAACCTGAAAGGTTACTTAATAAGTGGGGAGAAAAATCTACTCCTTAAGAGTACAGGATGGGGTGAAAATTTTTTAATGACTAATCATTGCTGGATAATTCCTCTACCCTAAAGACTTGTTAAAGATATCCCAGACAATGACTGAAAGATTCTTTGAGTTAAGAATGCCAGTGTTCTCCCGAATAGCTCGTTATGATCTCTACAAGAGTGGTCCAGCATAGGGGTTTTTCAATAGTACCTTCTAAGGGAAACTAAAAAATATATATCCAAGATGACAACTTATTAGAGCGATTAATCATGGGTACTTTTGCAAAATCATGAGGTATTAAAGTGAACTGTACTCAACAATATTTGTCACAAATTTGTGTGTTCACAACTAATGTGGATCAATAGTAGTTTTAACATGCATTATTTAAAATTCAAAACCCTCATAGCATCGTAAATGCTTTATTCATTTATTCTCCTACCCTACTTTACCCTAAGAGGCGAAAGACTCATTTTCAAGTATATGAGTACTTCCAATGAAGCCATGTGAGTAAAAAAATGCTAATTATACTCACGCTTATTTTTAAAGAATAGACTTCAAGACATACCAACGCATGAGAAATCATTTTCTTTAATTGATATGGTACCAAGAGTTTCTGAATTCTGAGGAAATAAGATGGCTCGATGACTGCTCGAAACAAAGATTCAATGGAATCCACATATTTAGGATTCTCCAATTGATGCAAATCTTCCACAATTTTATAGTCACTCTCCCCCCCACGCTGAACTTCTTGCACGTCCTCGTGCAAGAAAAACCTTTAAGACGATGAAATAAGGTAGGAAAAATTTCAGCAAAGATTTTAGCAAGTAAGGATGGAGATGCCTGATAATGAAATGTCTTCATTAGCCTGCAACATAACTATTACAATGCTAGCCAAAACCATGTGAAATGATGAAACAAGATTAGGTACCGAAAATAGACATGATGGAGAAAATAGTATCGCATATCCCTGTTACCTTGTCCCAAATTTTGTTTTTGCCCAAATTCTTATGATAAAATCAATTTTTACTGAAAAGGTGCAATTTTACAAATACTACCATAGGTTTCATGCACCTACAATAACAATCTTGTACTTAGGTCATTCAGCACATATTTAGAGGAAACTACAATCAATACACATTGTCGGCAACCAACACCTTGTGAGTAGTCATCATTGAGCATTTCATCACTTCAAATACCATAGAAATTAAAGTGAGTTATGATACCAATCAGCAACCTCTTTATTTTCACACTCTAAATTATGTTGTTATCTGGATTCAAAAATAAATTTCGTCTTAATCTAGTACAATGAATTACCTTCACTAAGGGTACCACATCATTCAAATATTCTCGATTTTTGAAATATAGAACTCAAATCATCATCTTCAAATCGTCTCAAAACCATTGTCCAAGAAAAATGCTGAGTCTTAGGGAAAGAGAAGGATAACCAAGAAAATCATAGTATGTAGTTAACTTTAATACCACAGACATGGCCCTGCTGCCCGCAGGCGTCCATAACCTCGACAGGGATGTCTTTTAACCTAGCGAAATGTCAGTATTAGACTTACTAGATACAGATTCAGATCTAGCTTATTTGACTCTTTAGATGAAGGCTATTGTCCTGGCTTGGTGACCAGCTAGTGGCAGTGCCACTCACAAGAAGTAACATGGATGAACAAGCCGGCTAGTGATGAGACCTCATGTCTTTCAGCTTTTTGGCTGAAAGCCATTACTCTAGCTTGGTGACCAGTAGTAGTAATTTCATGCATGCTAGGTCTCATGATCGTGGTAGGTCAGCTCATCACGAGACCTCCTATCCTTCCCTAAATCTTTGTAAGCTCTGATTATGATTAACCTTAAAGGTTACTTAATAAGTGGCGAGACAGATCTACTCCTTAAGAGTACAGGATGGGGTGAAAATTTTTTAATGACTAATCATTGCTGGCTAATTCCTCTACCCTAAATAATTGTTAAAGATTTCCCAGACAATGATTGAAAGATTCTTTGAGTTAAGAATTCTAGTGTTCTCCCGAATAGCTCGTTATGATCTTTACAAGAGTGGTCCACCATAGGGGTTTTTCAATAGTACCTTCTAAGGGAAACTAAAAATATATATCCAAGATGACAACTTATTAGAGCGATTAATCATGGTTACTTTTGCAAAATCATGAGGTATTAGAGTGAATTGTACTCAACAAGATTTGTCACAAATGTGTGTGTTCACAACTAATGTGGATCAATAGTAGTTTTGACATGCACTATTTAAAATTCAAAACCCTCATAGCATTGTAACCGCCTTATTCATTTATTCTCCTACCCTACTTTACCCTAAGATGAAAAAGACTCATTTTCAAGTATATGAGTACTTCCAATGAGGCCATGTGTGTAACAAAATGTTGATTATGCTCACGCTTAGTTTTAAATAATAGACTTCAAGACATACCAAAGCATGAGAAATCAGTTTCTTTAACTGATATGGTACCAAGAGTTTACGAATGCTGAGGAAATAATATGGCTCGATGACTGCTCGAAACCAAGATTCAATGGAATCCACATATTTAGGATTTTCAAGTTGATGCAAATATTCCACATTTTGATAGTCACTCTCCTGGAGGCACAAAGAATCTGGTGAAAGATAAAATATAAATCCCTCAAGTTCAATCTCAAATATTTGATTTTCAAATTGACAACAATGGTAGAGAGAGATTCTAGGTTTTTGAGTTTCAACAACACTTTTAGAACAAGTTCCAATGAAAGATTGCTCCTCTTGTGTTCTTTGAATTATATCTTCTCGGGGTGAATGCTCTGTAGTAATGGGGGAAGTTTCCAAATTCATTCCCTTTCCCAACATGGAAGATGTAGCATTTTGTTCAATAGGGGAATCAACGAAAAGAATAGGTGGTTCGAACTGTTGTGCAACTGGATGGTTTAGATTAGGGTTTAGGGTGCGGTTTGGCCTAGGGTCTTGGTTAATGATTGGACTAAGGTTGGATTTGGATTGGGATTAGTTCTAGGGTTTGAGTTAAGGCTATGGTTTGAATGAGGACTAGGTTTAGGGTTTGGACTAGGATATGAACTAGGGTTAGGGTAAGGGCTAGGATATGGATTAAGGCTATGTCTAGGGTATGGATTAGGGTAAGGGTATGGTTGCACATACGGTTGGGACCATGAAAGAGGATAACTTAATGGTGAATTGGAAAGAAATTGTGGTTGTTGTAGGTGCTCATATGATTGAATTTGCATGGGATATTGCCCTAGTGATAAGGATCCAAATGATTCTTGAGGCCATGGAGATATCTAGCTTGAGGATGGGGGCCAAGGCGAGGACCACTGCAGCCATGAAGTGGGATATTCAATTGGAGGAGGATCAGAAGTTTTCCATGAAATTTTAGGATTTTAAACATGATGAGGAACCTAATCAGGAAAATAATAATTATTCCAAGTATCAAATGGTGTTGGGTTTTGAGTTATACCTAGCGGTTGATTCGATTCCTTACTTGATTCCCTGAGTACCTTTCGTAATCGTGGCAGTGATGGGCAATGTTTGGTTGCATGATCATCCTCACAAATTTTGCAAACTTCCAGACTGCTAAGTGGGCACTTTCCAAGGCAATGTTTCTTTCGACAATTGGCGCAAAGGATAAGCAGTGGTTCTTCGTCCTTCTCTTGTTCTTGCAAATCATCCAATTTTGAAATCAAAGATTTAAATTTATTTTCAAGCAAGATATTAAATTCAGCACTTGTGAATTCTTCATCGAATGAGTTGTTCGTCTCTATAGCAGCATAAAAAATCCTCATTGAATGATTCCTCAAAATACCATCTTCTGGTCTTTAACAAGAAAACTGGTACATTCTGTCATCACATGGATTAGTACGCAAGGGTTCTTACAGTACCCCAAAAATGATATATCGTTGAAGGCTGGATTATGAAGATAAATGGATTTAAAAAAAAAAACTGATTGAAATAAAGCTCACCACGCTTACATGAATGGAAAATGCCAAATCAAAGAAATATTTAATCTACTGAGAAGAAAACAATTCAGAAATTAAAAGCCTTCTTCTACTTCTACACATAAGCAAGATAAGGAAATAAAAGTTCAAGAGATAAGCAAGATGGCCAGATTTTGGAGCAACCCCACAATAGTGGATGTGTGGCTCCTCACTCACGTCTTACCATACACTCTCCACCCTCTAACTACCCTGCAACATCATTGAAAATCTGTAAGAAAAATTTTACTTGAGCCAAAATAGAACTCCCCGGCGACGGCACCAAAATGTTCGGTGGTTTAATTGTCAGATTAAACCACTCAATATTAATTATCAATCCGGGAGTCGTAAATGTGATTTGTACTGCGTATTGGCTCAGCTTAATGATCAGAGAATAAATATGTTCCTTTGTAATGATAAACTAGATACTGGAATGAAACACACATTTTCTCGCAAATAAACAACCTTGAAAGGAAACCTACCTAACCAATTTCATTCACTGCAAAACTCCACACTGTAATTAAACTATAATGAAATTCAAGACAATCTTCAATCATGTAACATTCTCACACTTGCATTCTACTTTTAAATCTCCTATGATAACTTATAAAACTAATATACTAAATCTTCTTACTAACTTGAAACTAAGACTTGAGATAACTAAAAGAACACACACATTGCCCTAATAATAACTTCAAACCTTAAACTAACTAAACAATTCAAGATTTAAATTAACAAATTACAATTCTATGTATTTCTAAAAGAAACCATTCCACTTTATAAAATAACACTTAAGAATCCCATTAAAGATCACATTCCAAATGACCTATGATAAAATTTAAAACATTTTAATCTAGATTAAATAAATCAATCAAACCATGTAACTTAATAATGAAAACAAAATCACTCTATCTGCACATTTAAATCCGCATTCAAACTTATAAATAAATGATTATACTATGAAAGAAATAATGATTCTAATTAAAAACAAATCCAATGATTAAACGAAGTCCCGAGATATGTAAACAAATCATAAACAAATCAAATGATGATTAAATTCAACAAACATTCAAACAAATCAAATCAAAATCTGCAAACATTCAAAAATATTATATTACAGAAGCTTGGAATTATTATTCTAGAATGACCGTATTAACATACTGAAATCCAAAGCATCTAAAATCTATTTTATTCCATACTCAAATTAGAAGTATTAAAATATGTTCTAATTATGTAAGGAGTAATACTTCTTCAATCCATTAATTGGCACAATGCTACAATGAATGAAATTCTTTGGAGTTGATCCACACCTTCACACAGAAATCTGAAATGTTAAAATCGCACACATCTAATTATCTTCTGCTGATTGATGAGCTTAACTCCAGAGGTGGTGGTCCCTACCATGCCCGGAGTAAGCTTGCTTGCTGCAACCGACAAAATATTTAAAACATCAAATACATAATACAAAATGGATCATGGTGACAGTGCTACTGCTCACAACATGAACGCGATTTAGACAAATATTTAAAACAGCGTTTGAGAAATCGATTACACAAATCACTCAAAAATCCCCCTATTTCTATTACACTCCAACAAAACTTGCAACTTCCCTAAAATATGAAATAATAAACCTGAATAGATTTCAAACTCATCAAAATGTCATTGCAGGATCATACGGGCACATGATATGATAACAAGGTTTTCAAATAGTGGCTATGGAATCCCAACAACCCGAGCTTGGACAACATTCAATATAATTTTTACAAACGATATCGGTGGGGAACTGATGTTTCATTTTGCAAGAGACCCAATTATAAAATCATTAAAAAACACATTCCACATCGAGTCGCTCCATTACGTAATCATCAACATGTGTATCACACTAACGCATGAAAATACAAACAGAGAAATCGTTTATTAAATTGGGACCTGAGAGTTATGAAATATGATGGCAACTGGTCATTTTCTTTCTATTTCAATGGTATCTACTGTCAACCACAATCTGCAGTCAATTTTTGTATGTAACGTTACAGCCTTACCCAATACTTAATTACCATGTGTGGAATTTCGACCTTCAGCAGTCGACTTCACCACAGTCCGTTCACTCCATTCTTAATAATTGCTTCAACGCTATCCTCTAACAATTTCTTCAAGCTGTACATGCATAAACACCTTTTAACAGTCGTGCCTGATGCTGTATTTTCCATATGCCTTCAACGATTTGTGATGATCTCAACGTTGAATGGTAATCCCTTCAGTAAGCTCTTAATCTCTGTTCACTACTTCACGTATGATATTGCAAGTGTTGAGCGCTCTACGAGGTATAATCTCCAGGTCTAACGTGGCCTCTATCACTGCATTCAACGCAATCGTTGTATTTCTCTCCTCTACTAAGAAATTCCTGCATCCACAATTACATACATATTCTATGCACATATATATTTACAAATTCAGAAAGAAAACTGATAATGAAATCTTCAATAAAATAAATCATTGCATGGGTTGATAAATCATTAACTGCCCCTCTGCATTTACAATTTCTAGACTAATACTTCTCTTTCCCTCTCACTTTCACACTCTCTATCACTCACTATTGACTTTTGGCAACTGATATATATATATATATATATTTTCAATTACGAAACTGGAGCTTCAACCCAGAAATAGAGAAAATAATTTGTTTTATAGATTGTCGATATGAGAATTGGTTTGAAATAGATTGTCAATTTAGGAAATCGTTCCCTTTTTTGTGGGATTTTGCTGTTGCTGGAAGGTGCAATTGGTTTCTAGAGGAAATTTGGTTTGTTTTCCTTGTTGGTATAGGAATCACACATCTGGAAAGTTCCAATTTTTGAATTACGATTTCTGTTGCACTGATCAAGCATACTACCCATTCGTGACACCACTGTTGGTGTCAGATACCACTTCTTTTCTGGAATTGGGCAAGGAATGGTCTTCACATGGCAAGGATTATTTGGAGCCCCACTCCAATTCCTTCCAACAACCGTTCCGAGGAGTGCTAGAGGGAAAGAAATAAATGCCCAGATTATAAAGACAACCACCATAGTGCCAAAAGGAATGGCAGCTAGAGAACCATAGAATATTTCAATGATGTTCAGTACAAATCCATTACCCAAGCACATAAATGGGAAGAGAAATGTCATAAGAAACATTGAATTTATCTAGTGCTTGCCATCGTTACGTGAATACAGTCCTCCACTCACATAGCTAGATATAAATGAGGTAAGGGCATAGCAGACAATGAAAGTGGTGAAAATTTCCCCACGCCCAATATATAGCATGCCACAATTTCCAACAAGATCACAAGAAGCATGAGCATAACAAGTTTTTCACCCATGCCCACTAATGCTGACAGTAACCAAGTTTCGTGGTGTTCGGAAAACATCTCCATGAACAAGCTTCCAACCTAACTCTTCACTAACATCCCTATCCTGGCTTTCCAAATCATCTTCTTCTCGGGCATACTTTGCATAGTCATTTCTCAAAGTTCACATCAGGATCATTGAGACTAAACCCGTGAGAAAAATAACCATCATAGATGAACTAAATATGGAGAACCAATGGATCTGATGTTCAAAGAAAGGATAGTCTAAGTAGACATCAAAGCGCCTGGCAAAGGTTATGTTGGTCTCGACCCAATGGATTGAATAGGTAAGTTCTAGTGTCTTCCCAGCAATAAGCGGCTTTGGATTCTCCTGAGTGAGGTTGACATGAATTATTTGATCATTATTGGTTTTCACAATAATATTCTTGTGTGTGTATAGAAAATGCTTCTGATCATCACTTAGATTTGAAGCCTACGAATAAAAATGCATGCTCTTGCGCAAATGCTTTGCGAGATACTTATTGCATCAACTATTTCCACAGAAGATGGTGATTTTGACTGTTGTGCCAGGATAGCTGTAATTTCAATAATTTTGATTCGCATTTGCAGTTGTGACACCACATTCTTGTGATCAATATGTTTAATTAACATGGATAATAGCAAATGAGTAGAATGACCTGATCTCTCCATTAATTGTTGCATGTCATAGAGAATGTAAAGAGCAAGTCCATGCTGGGAAATATGGTGGTGACAACAAACTTCAACATATCGGGGTAATTAGCAGCCAAGGCCAGAGAAATTATGCAACCCATTGAATGAGCGACTAAATCGAATGACTTCAATTTGTACGGTTTAAGCACTGACTGCTCTAAGTAGTATGCAAGCAATTTGATGGCTTAGGACTTTTTCCAAATCCAAGAAGATCAACTACAAAGAGCCTATATGCTAGTTTTGTAGGTTCGGAGAAAGAGGGTAATATTGTCTCAATCCACAAAGATGAGGAAGAAAGAAACCCATGGATAAATATGACATTTGATTCTGAATCAACCAAACTGCTACTAGAAGCACAAGTACTGGAACCTTCGAGTGCAAGGAAACATATGTTTGATTTATGGATGGGTCGACATTCTTGTTTTCCCATAATCTTTCTCCTCGTAATTTTATGGGTAAATTGAGATTTGTTTTAATCCCCAGACACAACCAGAGTAGCAATATTCATAGAGACCCAATACGTTGACGTTCAGGAGTGGTCTTTAGTGGAATATTCTTCTGACGATAACTCTTTCACGAAGCTGAATTTCACCAAATGGTTTTTGGGTTATAGGAAACATGGTGCTCTGAACACAACCCACGTCTCAAATTTAGAGATTCTAATCCATTTGGTTGCAAATTGGATATTTTCACCTACAACAATTCAACTACCCAACTACTACTTTTACGCATTTGGTGAATTCACACTAGAATGCATTCTGGCACCGAACCTTCCTGCAACCGAGAAGAAATTTATTATAAGCATTCATCAAATGAACGAATAACAAGAATAATAGCTATTGTTTCTAAATCCCTCTAAATAACAACATAATGGATTGATAATGATTAAAAACACCAAATAAAAGTATGTATTTATTGGATAAAAATCGTAAACATTTGGACAAATATGCGGCTCAACATCGCCCCCACAATGAACTTCTTACACATCCTCATGCAAGAAAAACCTTTAAGACGATGAAATAAGGTAGGGAAAATGTCAGCAGAGATTTTAGCAAGTCAGGATGGAGATGCATGATAATGAAATGCCTTCATTAGCCTGCAACATAACTATTACAATGCTAGCCAAAACCATGTGAAATAATAAAACAAGATTAGGTACCGAAAGTAGACATGATGGAGAAAATAGTATCACATATACCTGTTACCTTGTCCCAAATTTTGTTTTTGCCAAAAGTCTTATGATAAAATCAAGTTTTACTGAAGAGGTGAAATTTTACAAATACTACCATACGTTTCATGCACCTACAATAGCAATATTGTACCTAGGTCATTCAACACATATTTAGAGGAAACTACAATCAATACACATTGTCGGCAACCAACACCTTGTGAGTAGTCATCATTGATCATTTCATCACTTCAAATACCATTGAAATTAAAGTGAGTTATGATACCAATAAACAACCTCTTTATTTGCACACTCTAAATTATGTTGTTATCTAGATTCAAAAATAGATTTCCTCTTAATCTAGTACAATGAATTACCTTCACTAATGGTACCACATCATTCAAAGATTATTGATTTTTGAAAGATAGAACTGAAAGCATCCTCTTCAAATCGTCTCATAACCATTGTCTAAGAAAAATGATGAGTCTTAGGGAAAGAGAAGGATAACCAATAAAATCATAGTATGTGTTAGCACCCTGTAATTAGCAAGATTGGCAAAAGTCCAACTGTAGGGAGAACATTATTTCAACCACTTTGGGATTCTAGGATCTAGCCCTCCTGAATCTGGAGAGGGATCTCTCCAATAAGTGCAAAGATGGATTTGTCTTTGAAGTTTTGGGTAATGATATTATGCTATTTATGAAGGTTGAGGGTTTGTTTTGTTTTTTGGATGGTTGAGCATGATTACTGTTTGAGGTGGAAAGTTCTAAGTGCAAAGAGTTTCAAAGGTGTGAAGTTGCAAGCAATTAGAACAAGCTTTAACCAGAAAGATAGATAATTTCAGGTTTTTGTCCATTGGGCTATGGAGTCATAATAGGGTTTAATTGAAACAACAAGGGATAAGAGTGGTCCATGGGGAAAGTCATCTATGTCTAAGGATCTCTTGAAGGTTTGATTTATGGAATGAAATGAGACAAAAAGAAGGGGAATTAAACAAATGAAGAACAAAGAGTAGCCTGGGATCTGGTAAGTACCTTGAAACTAGCTAGCCTTTGACAAACACTTAAGAAAGACATAAAAGCAATCTAGGATCTGGTAAGTACTTCGAAACTAGCCAGCCTTTGATCCACTTTCAATAGAAAACATAATAAAAATAGAGGGAAACTTGAAGGAAACTATTGGAGAAGAAACTAGTGGGTTGGGCTCACCACAAATCCTCTCCTAGCTCTGCTCTACTTGGTTACTTTCAAGACAAACACAAAGATAACACAGAATGGCCTAAGAACTGGTAAGTACTTTTAAACTACCCAACTTTTAACACATTCCAAGGGAAACTTTCAGACAGTCTTTTGGGATAAAACTAGGACCATGGCACACCATATCTTCCTTAGTTCATCTCTACTTAACATATACTAAAAATAACATTTAAGAATAACAATTAGCTTAGGCAGTAGGATGAGGGAATGGCATCTTTCCTATGCTTGAACTGAATTAGATCATTCCTAAATAACACAAATTGGAAGAAAACATTCAGATAAATATTTTCAATCACAGAACGGTACTGATATACAGTAGGTCCTAACTCTATGCATGTTGTCCCTTATAAGAAAAAATGAACACAGTGAAAATAGAAATAAAACAGAAGTTCAAAATAAGAAATAACATCACCATCAACATAGACCAGGATCCCATAAATCAGCTTGTATTGATGCTCCAAACCAGTTACAGCTTTAAGTCCAGTGCTTTAGTTTAGCAATCATCTCTACTTCCTAGACTAACTTATCTATCACAAGCAGAGCTCCAAGAGCTAGTGAGAACTATTTATAGGTAGAAGTCTCAAGCTCAATTACATTTCAAAGTTCAGCAACCAACTCAACCAACCCCTCTCTCATCTTCTCTAGTAGTATTTATAAAAGAATGAGGAGATGAGATCTGAAAAAATATCTCCAAAGATAATTAATACAGACATAATGACTTCTCGACCTTTGGGGGGCTTGATGGAGAAGCTTACATAGGTGTCCTTTGTATTAAATAATTTAAATTAGGATTTAAGCTCGGTGGGAGCTCTTTTTTACTTTTGAGGCTCTCTGTTATGTTAAAGTAATTCCACTGATATTTTGTCATTAAGTTCATTTGAATAATTAACTCTCTGGCTGCGCTGTGGCGAATATTTGATCTTGATCAATAAATTCGGCCTCTGCTTGAATGCTCTGAGGCATAGGTGGCACCGTGGTAGTTGGGAGGAATCAATTTTCCTTGGATCTGGTGGTGGAGGCCTTCTGTTTGATAAAACACTTTGATTTCCTTCTAACTCTGTCTTAATTGGGAGGATTAGGCTTTTGATAATTAGTCTTAGCCGTAATCCTCATGAATTTGTCTTCAATCTTCCATTCTGGTGCATTCTTCCTTCGAAACTGATACCCTTTTATTTTTGATTCATTTACTGTGTTCTGTTGGTGTGCAGTGTTGCGCAGGGGTTGTGAGGCATCAGTTCCTTTGGAGTATTGGCGAGGCACGGCAATTTTGAACCATGGATGGCCCTTTTTTAAAGAATCGAGGGTGCGAGAGTTAAACCCCAGCCTTCGGCATTTTTTCAGTATATAATAGAAAAACCAAATAATCACCCTTTATTAAATAACATGGTCGAACTTCAAAATTTGATAAAACCAGGCTGTATAACCATTTCGGGTCACAAAAGGTGTTTGCTCACATAAGGGCATTTGTGACCCGAAATTTTTATGAAATCCGCCTTATGGAGCTTATCGGGTCCGTTTTGGGGCCTTCTGACGTCAGGGTGAGTGTGACCTGAAATTTCTTTCAAATCCACTTTATAATGCTCCTCGGGTCCAGATTTGCTGACTGTGCGAGGAACCAATGAAAACCTGCTCCAATCCGTTGATGTCGCGTGGATGCTTACTGGGTGTTTGGGACCACCAGTTTTGTGGGACTGCTAATTACTGTCATGGCTGCGGGGACCGGAGCAACTGATCCTGGGCCATCGATCTACAGATCAGATCGATGGTGGAGATGTTTTAATGAATGCACCGTACCTTGGTTTATCCCCCCAGCTTCTTTTGAGTGTGATCATCGTCTGATGAGTCGGTCTCAGATCAGACGGTGCACATCAATATCGCACTGAGCCCACGGTCGATTTTTAATGTGCGATGAGGGCGCTATCTCCAAACTGCTCAATGCCACATGTCGGCTTGTGGCATTGATCACGCTGAAATCGGAAATACTACTCACCCCACAAAAGCAGTGCGATGAAAACAGCTGGTTTTGCACAGTGATTGACCGCAAGGACCACTGGGGTGATTGATCTGTGGGCCGTCGATCTGCGAATCAGATCGACTGCAAAGAGCGATTTAAGCTTTACACCATCGGAAAACTTTTCATACCCTACAAAAACACAAAAAATTAATAAAAACAAAGGCTTAATGGCTTCGGGGCGAAATATATATTTATAATATGGCTTGGTGCCTGTCTACGGGGCCATGGTCTATATGGAGTGCAATATGATCGGGGGCTATGATATACAGGGCTAATCGGCATCAGGGTTTATATGTAATAAAATACTTACGCACCATCTAAAGTTTCCAATGCGATAAGTGCTCGAGACTATAACTTGTGGTTTTTCACAAAGGAAGCATGAGATCTGTAGTTATAACAAAAGGAGCTGATCGCATCGGGGGGTTTTATGTAATAAAAAATATGCACCCGCCAAAAGTTCCGACACCGATAAGCACCATATGGGTTTAGCGCTTGGTTCTAGCACCAAGTCGCATGATGTGGAAGTGGTTTGGACTTAGCCCAAGGGGGCTTAAGTCTATAATAAAAGCTGGGTTTTTTACAGATCTTCAATAGTTTTCAAAGCGTTTTGAGAGTTTTGATAAGGCAAATAAAGAGTCTTAAACCTTATCAAAGGGGCCTTGATGAAGGGGAACGGGGAAAAAATATGAAAATGAGGATTTTAATTGGGAATAAAGGGGAGCAAAATGGAGGCTAGTTTTTCAAGTGAGGAAAGGGAAAAAGGTGATTTTTTTGCAGCAGTTTCTTCTCATGAAATCAACAGAACTCGAGAGTGTAAAACGGGCACAGTATGGAAGGTTTTGGACAGAGGCATGAGGCCTTTATGAGTCTTCAAGAGCCAATAATTTTTGCAATAAAATTTGTTCCTTGAAGGCTCCAAAAATGATTTAGCCACATTTTGGTATAACAAATTTCATAGGTGACTAACAGTGGCTCCACTTGGGGATGGTGCCTTCTTGAAGGCATCAAGAAATTCAGAATTGAATTCTCTGGGAGGCTGATTAGTGCCTTATCCATTGGGCTGCCCTTCCTTTGCTGGGATGATCTTGCTCTGAAAACATATTAGCATCCATAAAAACAATGGATCTTTCATCAACAAGCTTTCTACCTACCCAATCCTACAGATCTAACATTTTTTCCTTCTTCAGAGTGCACTTGGATTGGAAAACTCTTTCACAACATTTTATTCTTTTGAAAGCAGGAAATATAAACTATTTCTACTCCTTATTTCTCCATGGACTCAGATTAAACAGTTAAGCCCATATGATTCTATACCTAATCTACTATCTGTCGGGATTAAACTATCCAACAGATTTTTATTCTCTACATTCTACAACAGAAATTTAAAAGCATACAAGTCAGGATTTGAACAGTCTAACTTGTTGCTGATCTATGGCAGAAAAAACAAGCTACACATAAATCTTATTTTACAGAAAATTAAAACAAAATGGAAGGCTTAGGATCTGAAATTTCAAAGCATTTCCTTCATCTTTTTTGCAGCTCTGTTTTGACTTTTGTTTGAGCTATCGTTGCTTGTCCTCTGGTTCATATTTTGAGCTAATTGGAACCAGACTTACATCTTTTTTGACTCGGAATTTGAAACAGATTTGAGTCATTCACTTTGGAAACTCAGGTTCAGATTTTGAGCATGTTTGAACCTTTAATTTCCAGCCTAATATACCTACTGATAAACCAAGATTAAACAGTTTGGAAAATCGAATTAACTATCCTATCAGCAGAAAATTTAAAACTAATTAGTGAAGATTAGGTTGTTTGACTAACTAGGAGTGTGTTTTTTAGGAGTGGAATTTGAGTTTGCACACTTTCAGACTTGTTTCTCTTTTTGGTATGGGGTTGTACCTTTCTTATTTTCACAATCTGCCCTCTTTTCTTTCTTTCTTTACTTTTGTATTTTTTATTTTCATAACTTTGAATGTAATGATGGGTGAAGTATTTATAATGGAAAAATATAAAAAGGCTTTCAGAACATGGAATGTATCAAGAGAAGTAATGCTTAAGCATCCTACCATTGACAGGACCCCCAAACAATTCTTCTCCATTCAACTCTTGTAATAAATAGGCATTGTTACCAGTGGATGAATGAATAGAGTAAGGGCCAAGCCATAAGTTGTCAAATTTTCCATGCTTTCCCTTGTCTTCCCTCCTTGAGTCCCACTTCAAAACTTTTTCCCAAATATTTAAATTGCGGGCCTTTGTTCTTCTATCAATTTTTTTTTAATGTTGTCCTGCTTCTGCAATGCTTTGCTATAAACCTCCTCTCTGGTTTGCTAAAGATGAATGGTCTCATTTATTCTTCTGATCATGTCATTATCTTCAGTTTGCAACTCTTGAATCAACTTCATCACTGGTACACCAAGGGTGGTTGGAAAAACTGCATGGGTACCATAAACAAGCTGGAAAGGTGACATACCAATAGATTTCTTCAAAGTCAATCTGTCAGCCCAGAGTGCATGGACTAGCTTTGTGTGCCAAGACTTTTTGTTGTCTTCCAACAGTTTCTTGATTATGTTCACTAAACTCTTTTTTGAGGATTCTGCAAGTCCATTACCTTGAGGGTAATAGGTTGTGGAATGCCCCAATTTTATCTGATATCTGTGACAGAATTCAACCATCCTCTTTGATCCAAATGCTGCTACATTATCAGTGATGCTCTTGGTAGGACAGCCAAATCTGGAGAGAATGTTAGTCTCCATGAATTTTATAATAATAGAATCATTGGCCTGCCTACAAGGTATGGCTTCTATCCACTTAGTGAAATAGTCTGTGGTAGTGAGAATCCATCTATGTTGAGCAAAAGATGGTGGATGGATTTCTCCTATGAAGTCAAGTCACCACTGTTGAAAAGGGGCTTCAACAGTGATTGGATGCAGAGGTAGAGGTAGAAGTTTTCTTTTGCCTTCAAAAAGTTCACATTTATGATAGGCAATGATCATCTTGTGTATATCAGGAAAAAGAGTAGGCCAATAGAAACCAGCCCTTAAAACTTTGTTGGCTGTTGTCTTCCAGTACAAATGACCTCCACACTCTCCTTCATGGAACTCGTGCTTAACCTTCTCTGCATTAAACTCAGGCAAACATTTAAGCAATACACCACATGCATTTTTCCAATAAAGACATCTATCTATAATGCAGTAGTTTACAGCTTTTAACTTTAGGAACCTTGCCTTTGTTTTTGTCAAACCAGGAGGTGTATTTAAATTAAGCAAAACATAAATAATATCAGCATACCAGGAGGAATTCATAAAATTGTCTTCAACAATGGGAGTCAAGAATCCTTCTTGGTCATCCAAAGAATCAATCATATTAATATCAAGAACCTCAAAATTGGATTCGGCCATTAATCTAGCTAGACCTTGGCCTTTGATCAGCTTAGTGGGTTTTATCTCTAAATCATATTCAAGGATAACAACAATCCACTTACCTCTCTTACCATATGGGTCCTGCGTTAGAATGTCTTTCACAACTGAATTTCGGACAAAGGCAATGATGTGTGAGTGCAAGATGTATACTCTGAAGTCTTTCAAAGCTTTAACCAAAGAAAAAGCTTGCTTCTCCATAATGTTATACTTAATAGGGGCATCCCTCAATGACTTACTAAAGAATGCAATAGGCTGCCCTTGTCCTTGTGGATTTTTCTGTAAAAGGACAGCAGCGATGGTATGTTCTGATGCAAACGAAAAAATATAAAAATCTTTTGAAAAATCAGGACTTATTAGAACCAGTGTTTTGGTTAATGCTTGTTTCACCAGCTCAAAGGACTTCTTTGCTTCCAAGGTCCACTTTACCCCTTGCTCCTTCTTCAACGTATTTGTGATATTCCTAAGGATCTCAGCCAAGTTGGGTATGAACTTTCTCAAAAATTTAATCTTTCCAATGAAAGATTGCAACTCCTTGATGTTCCAAGGATGAGAAATTTGCAATATGGCCTCAATCCTCTTTGGATCTCTCTTAATACCCTCTTCTGAAATAATGTGCCCAAGAAGTTTACCTTCTTGGAGCCCAAATAGTGTCTTCTTAGGGTTTAAATATATTCCAAACTTTCTGCATTTCTCGAAAAAATTTCTTAATTGTGCTAAGTGCTCTTCATCTATTTTTGAAAACACAGTAACATCATCAAGGTATATAATGATGAAGAAACCCAGTTCTTCTGAGAAAGCTATGTCCATGGCTCTCTAAAAAGTTGCTCCAGCATTCATTAGACCAAAGGGAGTTTTCACATACATGAAAGTCCCCCATGGTGTAGTAAAGGTTGTCTTTAACTGATCAGCAGGGTGAACTAAGATTTGATTGTACCCTGAGTAGCCATCAAGCAAATAAATTCTTCTAGACCCTACCACCCTTTGTAAAATATGATCCATCTTAGGTAAAGGGTAGTTGTATTTTAATGAAGCTTTTTTTAAGTCTCTAAAGTCTATACAAAGCCTAATCTCTCCAGTTTTCTTCCTAACTGACTCCAGATTAGACACCCACTCAGAATATCTAATAGGGACAATAATACCCGCTTCATACATTTTCTTGATTTCCTTCTCAATCATAGGCAGCTGAACAGGGTTTATTCTGTGTAGTTTCTGTTTGAATGGTTTTTGGTTTTCCTTGAGAGGGATTTTGTGTTGTATTATTTCAGTGTCATAGGATTTAAGATCTTCGGAACTCCACGCAAAAACATCAAAAAACTCTTTGAACAACTCTATGTAGTTGAGTTTAATGTGAGCTAGTAACGTTTTAGACTGTTTAATCATTTTGGGTTTAAGTTCACTACCTATATTGCACTCTTCCACTTCAGTCTCTACAGGTTCCATTTTTGGCTTCCTGGCCACATCGTTAAAATCGAACAACTCTTCTAAAGGGGCCAGACCGCTTGGAAAACTTTCATCTTTGGACTGTAGGGTTTCTAACTCTTCTGTTTATAATTTGCAGTGAGCTCTGTTTTATTTTCAAGTTTGCTTGACAGTAGATTAATATTAACAAATTCAGGAGATGGTTCTTCTTTACCAAGAAAATTTTCTTCACTGCAGTCTGTATCATAATCTGAGTCTGAACTGTGTAGTTCGAATTCATTTCTGAATTGCATGAAGTCTTCTATTTGTTTATCCCCATCAAACACTTGCCAGTATTTTTCGTTATCAGGCACGGCTAGTCTGAATTTTATTTGAGTTGTGCAGTCTTTGGTTTCATATGGCGTTAAACATGTTCTGGCTACAAAGGCTAAATTGTGGGCAGCAATATTTCTTTTCCTCGGGACAAAAATGATCTGGTATTCTTCAAAAGTTTTTAAAATGTCTATGACATCGTTTCGATAGGCCCTAAGTCTTGGTTGATTTGCGTTGTATTCTCCATTGACTTGCCTAATGACTAACTCTGAATCCCCATACGTTTTGATTCTCTTGGCTCCTAATTTTTTCAACAAACGCAAGCCTAAAAGCAGGGATTCATATTCCACTATGTTATTGGAACACTGAATGTTTAATCGACAGGAAAGACTTTATGTGTGGTTGTTTCCATTGTTGCATATCCAGACACCTGCACCAGCATTGGTCTCAGTGCAAGACCCATCGAAGTGCATACTCCATAAAGGACTAGTCTCGATTTTATCATTTGGGTTACTATGCTCTTGAATTAGTGTGCTATCGAATTGTTCTTGAAGGTTAGCACACTGTTGAACTTGTTTTAACTCCTCAAATTTTTTATTGGGTTGAGGACTGCTTTCTTGACTCTCAATGTTTAAAAGGAAAGGACACATGATTTGTAGCTCAAGACCTATGTTTTGTTTGCTAGAGTCTACAGGTTCAACAAACTATTCAGACACTCCTACATTATCTTCTTCCTCCTCTCTATCTGTCATTAAATCAAACAAGGTCACTTGTTCACTGAAAGTTTCATCATTGAAAAGGATATATGAATCTAAGCCTGTGTTTACAGAATACAGAGGAGAATTTTGTGGTCTGCCTTGACTTGTAACTATGTATTGCATATGAGACTCCCTGTAAAGTCTTCTAGTATGATTGAAAACAGGGATAGTCGCATAGGTCATGTCCATTTTCATAGTCCCTTGTAACTTAGCCCCCAAGATCTTGATAATAACATTCCATACTTTGGGGGCACATCGGCCACAACAATATCCATCACTAAAAATTTGGCTAGAATTTGAGCTAAGCTGACATAGAGGTCCTTAATTAATCCTAAACATTTTACTCTGCTTGAGTCAAAGGAGTAAAGGTCTTTGTAAGGTTTGGTGATTTCAAGGCCTAGGCTCTCCATTACAGCTTTGGGCATTAAATTATGAGAGGTCCTGGAATCATGCATAGCGTTGTGCAAGATTTTTTCATGAACATTTAAACTTACATAAAAGGGAGGCACAGGTCCCTCTTGATACTTACCTTCAATATTAAGACCAAAAATGAGCTCTAGCTGGTCATCATTAAGATTGAATGTGTCATTATTATCCTCAATATTTAAAGCCTTCAAAATTTTGGTCCTATATACATTTTGGGCAGCTAACTCAATCAGGGGAATAGAGATTTTGATCTTTGAAATTTCCTGCTCTAGGCTGAAATGAGTTGGGTTCTTCGAAGAACTTGTCTCAGCCTTACTAGCTGCTAGTCTATCAGCAACATCAGCTTGCTGATTTGTTCTATTTACATTTGACAAAATGGTTTTAACAGGAGTACTAGTTGAATTGTTAGTACTACTAATGTCCAAACTCTATTTTTTATTGCTTTGAGCACATTTCTCTCTACCTTTATCAGAATTCATAGCTACTGTTTTGTCCTTTTCCTTGAAAACTCTAGGCCTTGTTGTAGTGCTATTTTGTGAAGATTTTTTGGAGGTTTTGGTGTTGGGATTTTGTTGACTGGTTTTTCTTCTAAGGTCATATTCCCTTTGAGACTCTATGATGACATTTTCCATGTCTTGATAATAACTTTCATCATCATCTCTTTTGTCATCATAAGGTGTATAAAGACCTTGTTTTCTATCGTAAGGAATCTCAAAGTCACCATTATCTACCCCCAGCATGTTGATATCATCTTCCTTTGTTATCTCATATGTTTCCTCAACCTCACTTACATATTTTTGATGAAAGGGAGGAGTGATTTGTTGATCATCTTCCCTAGATCTGTTTGGAGGTTGGTTCCTTCTAAAATTTTGATTTTGTCTCTTCCATCATTATTTCCATCTTTGAGTTGGAAGTAGAGGGTGTATATTCCTCTCTAAAGGACACTCTCTTTTCATTTTTCATTCTTTCTCTCTTCTCCATTAAGTTTAATTCCACAGAAAGAGCACGTTTTTTCATCTCTTCAAGAGTTGTAGGATCTCTCTCTCTCAGCTGATAGGCCATCTCAGGGTCAAACCCTTCAGGAAAATTGTTTAAAGCTAAGCCTTTTGGAGGTTTTAGATCTGGGGAAAGTGCATTATATACACTGTTAATTCTGGTACAATAAGCTTGTACACTTTCCCCTGTGTTTCTATGGAGGTTCTTGTAATCAGAAAGGACTTGCAAGGGATTCTTCTTTACTTCTCATTTGTTTAAGAATTTCTGATGGAAGGCTTGGAGATCATTGATACTATGGGGGGTTAAGCCTTTAAACCATTTTTTGAATTCCCATCCTAAGCTTTGAGAAAATAATCTAAGCTTGACAGAATCATCATCAATTTCATTTCTGTCAAAGTAGTCATTCATCTTATCCACAAGTTGTGATGCAGTTGTAGCACTGCTAGCATCATATAATGGAATTTTGGACTGATAGTCCTATGGAAGATTGACTAATGGTACAGGAATGACTAAGGGAGCATACCATGTAGCCATGGTAGGAGGTGGAGGTGGATTTACAAGAGGTAGATTAACAAAAGGAAAAGTGGGCTGGAATGGAGTGGTTTGAATAGTGGATGTAGGGTGAGCAAAAGTGGATGGACCAGGAGTAGATTGCTGAGCTGATCTTGGATGAGAGACACCTAAGTGGTGAAGGAAATGTAAATCAGGAGGTGTTTTTTCTCTACTACCAGGATGTTCACTTGTTTCAGGAGATGAAAGTGAAGACTCAGAATCTAACTGATCTAAATCATCAAGAGACCTAGTTCTAAAGGGATTTACTAAGTCAACTTGTGATTGTTGTAGAGCTGAAAGATTTTCAGGAACTGAATTAGCTCTCAAGAGTGATCTGATCTGAAGATAGTTTTAATCCTAGGATACTTCCTAAGGATGCTTTCTAGGTTATCAACTATCTCAGGTGGATCAAGGTTAGGATAGGCTCTAGTGTGAATCTTTCTAGGAGCCACTATGTTGTGTTTTTCAGACCCAAATAAACAAGAAAAGTTCAACCAGGTATGATAGCCTTTAAAAGGTCAACTAATTTTTTTACATAAATTTAAATCCTACAGTCCTCTAACTGAGTTTAAATGATATTAAAATGATAAGGGTTCTTCCCAGTGGAGTCTTAAGGTCTATTCAGGATTGTGGAGTCCCCAAGTGGAATTTTTTAGCTCCTGAGGTAAAAGGGTTTATGGTCCGCCACCATGTTTATTCGATACCCATCTGAAATATTTTTTTGTTTTTCTGAGTTATTTTTCAGTTGTGTGGTTTCTAAGAATGTCCTAACTCTGTTTCAAAACTTAGCTATGGTTATGAAACAAAGACAGTCTACTCTTATGGATAAGCTAGATGATCTTTCAAGGTTAGATAAAGTCTTATGAGAATCCTAGGGTTTACCTACTTTGTCACTAATTCAAATAAGTTTCATCATGATTACCATTTCTTGGTAGTTCTTGAAAAGGCTGCTTCTTACTCACAAAGTTTTATGAAGTTTTAAAGGGAACCTAAGGTGAAAATTCAACTTCGCTCCCCAGCGGAGTCACCAGAAATGTTAGCACCCTGTAATTAGCAAGATTGGAAAAAGTCCAACTGCAGGGAGAACATTATTTCAACCACTTTCTAGCTCTCCTGAATCCGGAGAGGGATCTCTCCAGTAAGTGCAAAGATGGATTTTTCTTTGAAGTTTTTGGTAATGATATTAGGCTAGTTATGAAGGCTGAGGGTTTGTTTTGTTTTTTGGATGGTTGAGCATGATTACTATTTGATTTGGAAAGTTATAAGTGCAAATATTTTCAAAGGTGTGAAGTTGCAAGCAATCAGAACAAGCTTTAACCAGAAAGATAGATAATTGTAGGTTTTAGTCCATTGGGCTATGGAGTCATAATAGGGTTTAATTGAAACAACAAGGGGAAAGAGTGGTCCATGGGGCAAGTCATCTATGTCTAAGGATCTCTTTAAGGTTTGATTTATGGAATGGAATGAGACAAAAAGAAGGGGAATTAAACAGATGAAGAACAAAGAGTACCCTAGGATCTGGTAAGTACTTTGAAACTAGCCAGCCTTTGACAAACACTTAAGAAAGACATAAAAGCAATCCAGGATCTAGTAAGTACTTCGAAACTAGCCATCCTTTGATCCACTTTCAATAGAATACATAATAAAAATAGAAGGAAACTTGAAGGCAACTATTGGAGAAGAAACTAGTGAGCTAGGCTCACCACAAATCCTCTCCTAGCTCTGCTCTACTTGGTTGCTTTCAATGCAAACACAAATATAACATACAATGGCCTAAGATCTGGTAAGTACTTTTAAACTAGCCAGCTTTTAACACATTCCAAGGGAAACTTTCAGACAGTCTTTTGGGATAAAACTAGGACCATGGCACACCATATCTTCCTTAGTTCATCTCTACTTAACATATACTGAAAATAACATTTAAGAATAACAATTAGCTCAGGCAGTAGGATGGGGGAACGCCAACATTCCTATGCTTGAACTGAATTAGATCATTCCTAAATAACACAAATTAGAAGAAAACATTCAGATAAAGATTTTCAGTCAGAGAAGGGTACTGATATACAGTAGGTCCTAACTCTATGCATGTTGTTCCTTATAAGAGAAAATTAACATAGTGAAAACAGAAATAAAACAACTATTCACAATAAGAAATAACATCACCGTCAACATAGACCAGGATCCCATAAATCAGCTTGTATTGATGCTCCAAACCAGTTACAACTTTGAGTCCAGTGCTTTAGTTTAGCAATCATCTATACTTCCCAGACTAACTTATCTATCACAAGCAGAGCTCCAAGAGCTAGTAAACACTATTTACAGGTAGAAGTCTCAAGCTTAATTACATTTCAAAGTTCAGCAACCAACTCAACCAACCCCTCTCTCCTCTTCTCTAGTAGTATTTATAAAAGAATGAGGAGGTGAGATCTGACAAAATATATCCAAAGATAATTAATACAGACATAATGACTTCTTGGCCTTTGGGGGGCTTGATGGAGAAGCTTACATAGGTGTCCTCTGTATTAAATAATTTACATTAATATTTAAGCTCGGTGGGAGCTCTTTTTGACTTTTGAGGCTCTCTGTTATGTTAAAGTAATTCCACTGATATTTTGTCATTAAGTTCATTTGCAGAATTAACTTTTTGGCTGTGCTGTGGCAAATATCTAATCTTGATCAATAACTTTGGCCTCTGTTTGAACACTTTGAGGCACAGGTGGCACCGTGGTAGCTAGGAGGAATCAATTTGCCTTGAATGTGGTGGTGGAGGCCTTCTGTCTGATAAAACACTTTGATTTCTTTCTAACTGTGTCTTAATTGGGAGGATTAGGCTTTTGATAATCATTCTTAGTCGTAATCCTCATGAATTTGTCTTCAATCTTCCATTCTGGTGCGTTCTGCCTTCGAAACTGATACCCTTTGATTTTTGATTCATTTAATGTGTTCTGTTGGTGTGCAGTGTTGCGCAGTGGTTGTGAGGCATCAGTGCCTTTGGAGTATTGGTGAGGCACGGAAATTTTGAACCATGGATGGCTATTTTTTAAAGAATCGAAGGCACGAGAGTTAAACCCCAGCCTTCAGCTTTTTTTCAGTATATAATGGAAAAACCAAATAATCACCCTTTATTAAATAACATGGCCAGACTTCAAAATTTGATAAAACTAGGCTGTATAACCATTTTGGGTCACAAAAGGTATTTGCTGACGTAAGGGCGTTTGTGACCTGAAATTTTTATGAAATCCGCCTTATGGAGCTTATCGGGTCTGTTTTGGGGCCTACTGACGTCGGGGTGAGTATGACCCGAAATTTCTTTCAAATCTGCTTTAAAATGCTCCCTGGGTCCGGATTTGCTAACTGTGTGAGGAACCAATGAAAACCCGCTCCAATCCATTGATGTCACGTGGATGCTGACTAGGTGTTTGGGACCACTGGTTCTGTGGGACTACTGATTGTTTCCATGGCTGCGGGGACCGGAGCGACTGATCCTAGGCCATCGATCTGCAGATCAGATTGATGGTGGAGATGTTTTAATGAATGCGTCGTACCTCAATTTATCCCTCGAGCTTCTTTTGAGTGCGATCACTGTTCGATGAGTCGGTCTTAGATCGGACGGTGCACATCAATATTGCGCTAAACCCATGGTGGATTTTTAATGCACGATGAGGGTGGTATCTCCAAACCGCTCAAGGCCACGTGTCGGCCTGTGGCATTGATCACGCTGAAATCAGAAATACTGCTCACCCCACAAAAGCGGTGCGATGAAAAAAACTGGTTTTGCACAGTGATTGACTGCGGGGACCACCGGGGTGATTGATCTGTGGGCCGTCGATCTGTGAATTAGATCAACGGCAAAGAGCGATTTAAGCTTTGTGCTGGCGAAAAACTTTTCATACCCTCCAAAAACAAAAAAAACTAATAAAAACAAAGGTTTAATGGCTTCGAGGCAGAATATATATTTATAATATGGCTTGGCGCCCGTATGTAGGGCCATGGTCTATATGGAGTGCAATATGATTGGGGGCTATGACATACAGGGATAATCAGCATCGGGGTTTATAAGTAACAAAATAATTACGTACCATCGAAAGTTTCTGATGTGATAAGCGCTTGGGACTATAACTCGTGGTTTTTCACAAAGGAAGCATGAGATCTAGAGTTATAAAAAAAGGAGTTGATCGCATCGGGGGGTTTTATGTAACAAAACATATGCGCTCTCCAAAAGTTCCGACGCCGAAAAGCACCATATGGGTTTAACGCTTGGTTCTAGCACCAAGTCGCATGATGGGGAAGTGGTTTGGACTTAGCCCAAGGGGGCTTAAGTCTGTAATAAAAGTTGGGTATTTTATAGATCTTCGATAGTTTTCAAAGGGTTTTGAGGGTTTCGATAAGGCAAATAAAGAGTCTTAAACCTTATCAAAGGGGCATTGATGAAGGGGAAAGGGGAAAAAATATGAAAATGAGGATTTTAATGGGGAATAAAGGGGAGAAAAATGGAGGTTATTTTTTCAAGTGAGGAAAGGGAAAAAGGTGATTTTTATTAGCAGTTTTTTCTCATGAAATCAGAACAACTCCAGAGTGTAAAACGGGCACAGTATGGAAGGTTTTGGACAGAGGCATGAGGCCTTTATGAGTCTTCAAGAGCCAACACTTTTTGCGATAAAATTTTTTCCTTGAAGGCTCCAAAAATGATTTAGCCACCTTTTGGTATAACAAATTTCATAGGTGGATAGTAGTATGTAGTTAAATTTAATACCACAGACATGGCCCTGCTGCCCGCAGGTGTCCATAACCTCGACAGGGATGTATTTTAACCCAACAAAATGTCAGTATCCCACTTAATAGATACATATTCAGAGCTAGCTTATTTGACTCTTTAGATGAAGGCCACTATCCTGGCTTGGTGACCAGCTGGTGGCAGTGCCACTCACAAGAAGTAACATGGATGAACAGGTCGGATCGTGATGAGAGCTCCTATCTTTTAGCTTTTTGGATGAAATCCATTAGTCTGGCTTGGTGACCAGTAGTAGTAATGTCATGCATGCTAGGTCTCATGATCGTGGTAGGTCGACTCATCACAATACCTCCTATCCTTCCCTAAATCTTTGTAAGCTATGATTATGACTAACATTAAAGGTTATTTAATAAGTGGGGAGACAGATCTATTCCTTAAGAGTACAGGATGGGGTGAAAAACTTTTAATGACTAATCATTGTTGGCTAATTCCTCTACCCTAAATACTTGTTAAAGATATCCTAGACAATGGCTGAAATATTCTTTGAGTTAAGAATGCTAGTGTTCTCTCGAATAGCTCGTTATGATCTTTACAAGAGTGGTCCACCATAGGGGTTTTTCAATAGTACCTTCTAAGGGAAACTGAAAATATATATCCAAGATGACAACTTATTAGAGCGATTAATCATGGTTACTTTTGCAAAATCATGAGGTATTAGAGTGAATTGTACTCAAAAAGATTTGTCACAAATGTGTGTGTTCACAACTAATGTGGATCAATAGTAGTTTTCACATGCATTATTTAAAATTCAAAAACCTCATAGCATTGTAACTGCTTTATTCATTTATTCTCCTACCCTACTTTACCCTAAGAGGCGAAAGAATCATTTTCAAGTATATGAGTACTTCCAATGAAGCCATGTGCGTAACAAAATGTTGATTATACTCACGCTTAGTTTTAAAGAATAGACTTCAAGACATACCAAAGCATGAGAAATCAGTTGCTTTATTTGATATGGTACCAAGAGTTTCCGAATGCTGAGGAAATCAGATGGCTCAATGACTGCTCGAAACCAAGATTCAATGGAATCCACATATTTAGGATTTTCCAATTGATGCAAATCTTCCACAGTTTGATAATCACTCTCCCCCTCCCACCCACACTGAACTTCTTGCACGTCCTCGTGAAAGAAAAACCTTTAAGACGATGAAATAAGGTAGGGAAAATGTCAGCCAAGATTTTAGCAAGTAAGGATGGACATGCCTGTTAATGAAATTCCTTCATTAGCCTGCAACATAACTATTACAATGCTAGCCAAAACCATGTGAAATGATAAAACAAGATTAGGTACCGAAACTAGACATGATGGAGAAAATAGTATCGCATATACTTGTTACCTTGTCCCAAATTTTGTTTTTTCCCAAAGTCTTATGATAAAATCAAGTTTTACTGAAGAGGTGCAATTTTACAAATACTACCATAGGTTTCATGTACCTACAATAGCAATCTTGTACCTAGGTCATTCAGCTCATATTTAAAGGAAACTACAATCAATACACATTGTCGGCAACCAACACCTTGTGAGTAGTCATCGTTGGGAATTTAATCACTTCAAATACCATAGAAATTAAAGTGAGTTATGATACCAATCAACAACCTCTTTATTTTCACACTCTAAATTATGTTGTTATCTGGATTCAAAAATAATTTTCCTCTTAATCTAGTACAATGAATTGCCTTCACTAAGGGTACCACATCATTCAAATATTCTTGATTTTTGAAAGACAGAACTCAAATCATCATCTTCAAATTGTCTCAAAACCATTCTCCAAGAAAAATGATGAGTCTTAGGGAAAGAGAAGGATAACCAAGCAAATCATAGTATGAAGTTAACTTTAATACCATAGACATGGCCCTACTACCCGCAGGTGTCCATAACCTCGACAAGGATGTCTTTTAACCTAGCGAAATGTCAGTATCCCACTTACTAGATACAGATTCAGAGCTAGCTTATTTTACTCTTTAGATGAAGGCCACTGTCCTGGCTTGGTGACCAGCTGGTGGCAGTGCCACCCACAAGAACTAACATGGATGAAAAGGTCAGCTCGTGATGAGACCTCCTGTCTTTCATCTTTTGGGCTGAAAGCCATTACTCTAGCTTAGTGACCAGTAGTAGTAATGTCATGCATGCTAGGTCTCATGATCATGGTAGGTCGGCTCATCACGAGATCTCCTATCCTTCCCTAAATCTTTGTAAGCTCTAATTATGAATAACCTTAAAGGTTAACTAATAAGTGGGGAGACAGATCTACTCCTTAAGAGTACATGATGGGGTGAAAAGTTTTTAATGACTAATCATTGCTGGCTAATTCCTCTACCCTAAAGACTTGTTAAAAATATCCCAGACAATGACTGAAAGATTCTTTGAGTTAAGAATGCTAGTGTTCTCCCGAATAGCTCGTCATGATCTTTATAAGAGTGGTCCACCATAGGGGTTTTTCAATAGTACCTTCTAAGGGAAACTGAAAATATATATCCAAGATGACAACTTATTATAGTGATTAATCATGGTTACTTTTGCAAAATCATGAGGTATTAGAGTGAATTGTACTCAACAATATTTGTCACAAATGTGTGTGTTCACAACTAATGTGGATCAATAGTAATTTTGACATGAATTATTTAAAATTAAAAACCCTCATAGCATTGTAATTTCTTTATTCATTTATTCTCCTACCCTACTTTACCCTAAGAGGTGAACGACTCATTTTCAAGTATATGATTACTTTGGTTTTTAAACTCCTGTGGTGATTGTTTTGTAAGAAGCCATGTGCGTAACAAAATGCTGATTATACTCATGCTTAGTTTTAAATAATAGACTTCAAGACATACCAAAGCATGAGAAATCAGTTTCTTTAATTGATATGGTGCCAAGAGTTTTCGAATGCTGAGGAAATAAGATCGCTCGATGACTGCTCGAAACCAAGATTCAATAGAATCCACATATTTAGGATTTTCCAATTGATGCAAATCTTACACAGTTTGATAGTCAATCTCCTAGAGGCACAAAGAATCTGGTGAAAGATAAAAGATAAATCCCTCAAGTTCAGTCTCAAATATTTGATTCTCAAATTGACAAGAATGGTTGAGAGAGATTTTAGGGTTTTGAGTTTCAACAACATTTTTAGAACAAGTTCCAATGAAAGATTACTCCTCTTGTGTTCTTTGAATTATATCTTCCCAGGGTGAATGCTATATAGTAATGGGGGAAGTTTCCAAATTCATTCCCTTTCCCAACATGGAAGATGTAGAATTTTGTTCAATAGGGGAATCAACAGAAAGAATAGGTGGTTCGAACTGTTGTGCAACTGGATTTTTTAGATTACGTTTTAGGGTGCAGTTTGGCCTAGAGTCTTGGTTAATGATTGGACTAAGGTTGGATTTGGATTGGGATTAGGTCTAGGGTTTGAGTTAATACTAGGGTTTGAATGAGGACTAGGTTTATGGTTTGGACTAGGGTATGAACTAGGGTTAGGGTAAGGGCTAGGATATGGATTAAGGCTAGGTATAGGGTATGGATTAGGGTAAGGGTATCGTTGCACATACGACAGGGACCATGAAAGAGGATAACTTAATGGTGCATTGGAAAGAAATTGTGGTTGTTGTAGGTGCTCATATGATTGAATTTGCATGGTATATTGCCCTAGTGATAAGGATCCAAATGATTCTTGAGGCCATGGAGATATCTGGTTTGAGGATGGAGGCCAAGGCAAGGACCACTGCGGCCATGAAGTGGGATATTCAATTGGAGGAGGATCAGAAGTTTGCCATAAAATTTCAGGATTATAAACATGCCAAGGAACCTGCTCAGGAAAATAATAATTATTCTAAGTATCAAATGGTGTTGGTTTTTTATTTATACCTGGCGGTTGATTCAATTCCTTTCTTGATTCCCTGAGTACCTTTCGTAATTGTGGCAGTGATGGGAAATGTTTGGTTGCATGATCATCCTCGCAAATTTTTCAAACTTCCAGACCACTAAGTGGGCACTTTCCAAGGCAATTTTTCTTTCGTCAGTTGGCGCAAAGGATAAGCAATGGTTTTTCGTCCTTCTCATGTTCCTGCAAATCATCCAATTTCGTAATCAAAGATTCAAATTTATTTTCAAGCAAGATATTAAATTCAGCACTTGTGAATTCTTCATCGGATGAGTTTTTCATCTCTATAGCAGCATAAAAACTCCTCATTGAATGATTCCTAAAAATACCATCTTTTGGTCTTCAACGAGCAAACTGGTACATTCTGTCATCACATGGATTAGTATGCAAGGATTCTTACAGTACCCCAAAAATGATATATCATTGAAGACTGGATTATGAAGATAAATGGATTTAAAAAAAAAATGATTGAAATAAAGCTCACCACGCTTGCATGAAAGGAAAATGCCAAATCAAATCAATATTTAAGCTACTGAAAACAAAACAATTCAGAAATTAAAATCCTGCTTCTACTTCTACAGATAAGCAAGATAAGGAAATAAAAGTTCAAGAGATAAGCAAGATGGCCAGACTTTGGAGCAACCCCACAATAGTGGATGTGTGGCTCTTCACTCATGTCTTACCGTACACTCTCTGCCCTCTGACTGCCCTGCAACATCCTTGAAACTCTTTAAGAAATATTTTACCTGAGCCAAAATACAACTCCCCAGCAACGGCGCAAAAATTTTGGGTGGTTTAATTGTCGGATTAAACCACTCAATATTAATTATCAATCTGGGAGTTGTAAATGTGAGTTGTACTGTGTATTGGCTCAGCTTACAGATCAGAGTATAAATATGTTCCTTTTTAATGATAAAATAGATACTAGAATGAAACACACATTTGCTCGCAAATAAACGACCTTGAAAGGAAACCTACCTAACCAATTTCATTCACTGCAAAACTCCACACTGTAATTAAACTATAATGAAATTCAAGACAATCTTCAATCATGTAACATTCTCGCACTCGCATTCTACTTTTAAATCTCCTATGATAACCTAGAAAACTAATATATTAAATCTTCTTACTAACTTGAAACTAAGACTTGAAACTAAGACTTGAGATAACTAAAAGAACACACACATTACCCTAATAATAACTTCAAACTCTAAACTAACTAAACAATTAAAGATTTAAATTAACAAATTACAATTCTATCTATTCCTAAAAGAAACCATTCCACTTTATAAAATAACACTTAAGAATCCCATTAAAGATCACATTCCAAATGACCTATGATAAAATTTCAAACATTTTAATCTAGATTAAATAAATCAAGCAAACCATGTAACTTAATAATGAAAACAAAATCACTCTATCTGCACATTTAAATCCACATTCAAACTTATAAATAAATGATTATACTATGAAATCAATAATGATTCTAATTAAAAACAAATCAAATGATTAAACGAAGTCCCCATATATGTAAACAAATCATAAACAAATCAAATGATGATTAAATTCGGCAAACATTCAAACAAATCAAATCAAAATCTGCAAACATTCAAAAACATTATATTAGGAAAGCTTGGAATTATCATTCTAAAATAACCGTATTAACATACTGAAATCCAAAGCATCTAAAATCTATTTTATTCCATACTCAAATTAGAAGTATTAAAATATGTTCTAATTATGTAAGGAGTAATACTTCTTCAATCCATTAATTGGCACGATGCTACAATGAATGAAATGCTTTGAAGTTGATCCACACCTTCACACAGAAATCTGAAATGTTAAAATCGCACACATCTAATTATCTTCTATTGATTGATGAGCTTAACTCCAGAGGTGGTTGGCCCTACCATGCCCGGAGTAAGCTTGCTTGTTGCAACCGAGGAAAGATTTAAAACATCAAATACATAATACAAAGTGGATCATGGCTACAATGCTACTACTCACAACATGAATGTGATTTAGACAAATATTTAAAACAACATTTGAGAAATCGATTACAAAAATCACACAACAATCCTCCTATTTCTATTACACTTTGGAAAAACTTGCAACTTCCCTAAAATATGAAATAATAAACCTGAATAAATTTCAAGCTCATAAAAATGTCATTGCAGGATCATATGGGCACATGATATGATAACAAGGTTTTCAAATAGTGGCTATTGAATCCCAACAACCTGAGCTTGGACAACATGCAATCTCATTTTTACAAACGCTATCGGTGGGGAACCAATGTTGATACACTAACGCATGAAAATAAAAACAGAGAAATTGTTTATTAAATTGGGACCTATGAGTTATGAAATATGATGGCGACTGGTCGTTTTCTTTCCATTTCAATGGTATCTACTATCAACCACAATCCGCAGTCAATTGTTGTACGTAACGTTACAGCCTTACCCAATACTTAATTACTATGTGTGGAATTTCAACCTTCAGCAGTTGGCTTCACCACAGTCCGTTCACTCCATTCTTAATAATCGCTTCAATGTTATCCTCTAACAATTTCTTCAACCTGTACGTGCATAAACACATTTTAACATTTGTGCCTGATGTCGTATTTTCCATATGCCTTCAACGATTTGTGATGATCTCCGCGCTGAATGGTAATCCCTTCAGTAAGCTCTTAATCTATGTTCACTACTTCGCGTATGATATCGCGGGTGCTAAGCGATCTACAAGGTATAATCTCCAGGTCCAACGTGGCCTCTATCATTTCATTCAATGCAATCATTGTATTTCTCTCCTCTGCTAACAAATTCCTGCATCCACAATTACATACATATTCTATGCACATATATATTTTCAAATTTAGAAATAAAATTTATAATGAAATCTTCAATAAAATAAATCTTTGCATGGGCTGATAAATCATTAACTGCCCCTCTACATTTACAATTTCTAGACTAATACCTCTCTTTCCCTCTCACTTTCACACTCTCTATCACTCTCTATCGACTTCCAGCAACTGATATATATATATATATATATATATATATATATATACATTTTTAATTACGAAACTGGAGCTTCAACCCAGAAATAGAGAAAATAATTTGTTTTATAGATTGCCGAAATGAGAATTGGTTTGAAACAGATTGTCAATTCAAGAAATCGTTCCCCTTTTTGTGGGATTTTTTTGTTGCTAGAAGGTGCAATTGGTTTCCAGAGGAACTTTCATTCATTTGCCTTGCTGGTAGAGGAGTCACACATATGGCAAGTTCTAATTTTTGAATTACAATTTCTGTTGCACTTATCAAGTAGACTACCCATTCGTGACACCACTGTTGGTGTCAGATACCACTTCTTTTCTAGAATTAGTCAAGGAATGGTCTTCACGCGGCAAGGATTATTTGGAGCCTCACTCCAATTCCTTCCAACAACCGTTCCGAGGAGTGCTAAAGGGAAAGAAATAAATGTCTAGATTATAAAGACAACCACCATAGTGCCAAAAGGAATGGAAACCGGAGAACCATTGAATATGGAAATGATGTTCAGTACAAATCCAATACCCAAGCACATAAATGGGAAGATAGATGTCGTAAGAGCCATTGACTTTATCCAGTGCTTGCCATCATTACGTGAATACAATCCTCCACTCACATAGCCAGATATAAATGAGGTAAGGGCATAGAAGACAATGAAGGTGGTGACAATTTCCCCGCGCCCAATTTATAGCATGCCACAATTGCCAGCAAGATCACAAGAAGCATGATCATAGCAAGTTGTGCACCCGTGCCCACTAATGCTGACAGTAAGACCAAGTTTCGTGGTGTTCGGAAAACATCTCCATGAATAAGTTTTGAACCTGACTCTTCACTAAGATCCCTCTCCAGGCTTTCCAAATCATCTTCCTCTTGGGCATACTTTGCATAGTCATTTCTCAAAGTCCGCATCAGGAGCATTGAGACTAAACCCATGAGAAAAATAACCAGCATAAATGAATTGAAGATGGAGAACTAATGGATCTGATGTTCAAAGAAAGGATAGTCTAAGTATACATCAAAGCGCTTGGGAGAGGTTATGTTGGTTTCAACCCAATGGACTGAATAGGTAAGTTCTAGTGTTTTCCCAACAATAAGCGGCTTTGGATTCTCTTGAGTGAGGTTGACATGAATTATTTGATCATTATTGGTTTTCATAATAATATGCTTGTGTGTGTATAGAAAATTCTTCTGATCATCACTCAGATTTTAAGCCTCTGAAGAAAAATGCATGCTCTTGTGCAAATGCCTTGCCAGATTACTTATTGCATCAACTATTGCTACAGAAGATGGTGATTTTACTGTTGTGCTAGGATAGCTGTAATTTCAATAATGTTGATTTGCATTTGCGGTTGTGACACCACATTCTTGTGATCAAGATTTTTAATCAACATGGATAATAGAAAATGAGTAGAATGACCTGATCTCTCCATTAATTGTTTCATGTCATAGAGAATGTAGAGAGCAAATCCATGCTGGGAAATATGGTGGTGACAAAAGACTTCAACATATCGAGGTGCTTAGTAGCCAAGGCCAGAGAAACTATGCAACCCATTGAATGAGTGACTAAATGGAATGACTTAATTTTGTATGGTTGAAGCACTGAATACTCTAAGTAGTATACGAGCAATTTGATGGCTTGTGATTTTTTCCAAATCCAATAAGATCAACTGCAAAGAGCCTATATGCTAGTTTTGTAGCTTTGGATAAAGAGGGTAAGATTGTATCAATCCATAAAGATGAGGAAGAAAGAAACCCATGGATAAATATGACATTTGATTCTGAGTCAATCAAACTACCACTAGAAGCACAAGTACTGGAACCTTTGAGTGCAAGGAACCATATGTTTGATTTATGGATGGGTCAACATTATTATTTTCCCATAATATTTCTCTTCATAATTTGATGGGTAAACTAATATTTGTTTTAATCCCCAGACATAACCAGAGTATCAATATTCATAGAGACCCAATACGTTGACGTTCAGGAGTGGTCTTTAGTGGAATAGTCTCCTGACGATAACTCTTTCACGAAGCCGAATTTTGCCAAACGATTTCTGGGTTATAGGAAAAATGGTGCTATGAACACAACCCACATCTCAGAATTTAGATATTCTGCTCCATTTGGTTGCAAATTATATATTTTTACCTACCACAATTCAACTACCTAGCTATTGCTTTTACGTATTTGGTGAATTCGCACTCGAATGCATTCCGACACCAAACCTTCATGCAACCGAGAAGAAATTTATTAAAAACATTCATCAAATGAACGAATAACAAGAATAATAGATATTGTTTCTAAAGCCCTCTAATTAACAACATAATGGATTAATAATGATTAAAAAAACCAGGTACAAGTATGTATTTATTCGATAAAAATCTTAAAAATTTGGACAAAGATGCAGCTCAACAGTGATGTATACCCTAGGAGGGTTGTACACCCCTCCCAGCTGAGGGGTCAAGGGGCAGCATCCCCAAAGATAAAAATATATGTAAAATTTCCTTGTAAAATATTATAATTTCGTATTCAGTCTGGGTCGTTCATTAGGTAGATGATCTGATGGTAGAAGTTATGTTTAATTTATTATTATTTTCCCTAGAAGGCAACCCCTCTGTTTTATTAGGGAATTGTGTTGTGAATAGGCATTGAGATTGTATTCTGAGCGAGAAATAGAAAGGGGAATTGTGTGAGAGAGTAGAGGATATTACAGTGGATCTGGTGTAGGTTGTGTCTCTTTATTTTTCTAGATAATATAAAATAAGGGTTGGTTGTTTCTCCGTGGACGTAGCCCAAGTTGGGTGAACCACATATATCTATCTCTCTTCTTTTATATTTTTCCTGTGTTTGTATTTCCACATATTTTATGTGTTCCAATAGTCTATAATATATAATTTTCTAACAATATATGGAGAACTTAAACCACTTGACAAAGCATAAATAAACAAGTTTGGTTAGTGAAAAATCTATGACGCTTCAAGAACTTGCTTATGACATTTCCCTTTAGTTAACTATGAATGTCACAGATACACCCTACTATCTATGATGTATATGAAAGAATTATATGAAAAATACACTGTAGTTTACAGACATTACAATTTCTCAATAATAATATTCATTAAATTCCAACAACATGCATGTTACGTCGACCAATCTAAGTACGATAGAAAATGAGAGAGATATCATGGTGCCACCAGAGAAGTTGTAAATTGGACTTGAGAACAAGTTACACGTTAGACCTGAGATAGATCTTAATAAAAATAAAAAATAAAATAAAGATACAAAGTAGTGAACACGGTGCCTCCAAGCAGGAGGATTCACATGAAGAACAAACAAATAAGAGATGTCACCGAGTCCACACAAAATGAGAATATGGAAAAAATGAGCAATTGAATTAGAAATTGATTTTTAAATGGATATTGAGCATATGTGAGTATGGAAATCACCATTACATAGTCTGGAACACATTGTGGCATTAAGCATCATAATGCTATGATATGGAGGCTTGGGAAATAATCTTATTATAGTGGCAGCATTCTAGTGGACCAAAGCATTAGAGTTATGGTAATTGTAGTGTTAGTGTTGTGATAGTGGCACGTCACATAGATTGCATTGCGTAATTCAAAGGACGTACTAGTCTGATCCCTTGAAAATTCATAAGATGCCAAATTTGTGTATCTAATGTCTATTGTGAATAGATGTGATACCTAAGACTGAGTGATTTCAGAGGAAAAACCTTTTACATTCCAGAGAAGATACAATTTCATACCTCTTACATGTTAAATGCATTATAGTGTCAGACATATGAGCAGGTAGAAGATGGAAAAGCAGAGGATGCTAATGGATATCAAAGGAACAAAGTTAGAGGATACCGAACCAACAATAATTTCACAATAATGACCTTTTTTATTATTATTGTATGTACAAAAAAATGTGCAAGAATGGAGAAGAAAGGAATGCTTATCTAAGATCAAGATCGTAGAGTTTCATTCACAAGCTCCTAAGCTCAGAAAAAAATTGAACTAGTGATACATATATATGTCATTGAGCAGACTAGATGGCTTGATGACTCCAACAAACACACAAGGTATATGTCATCTTCAAATTTAGTAAGGAGCTAAATACCACTTATAAGCAATACAAACATGGACAGTTTTAATCATCACGAGGCTGTGAATACTAGGAGAGAGATCAAAGACCTGTACTCAAATTCAAAGTTATTGTAACACATTTCAAAGATTTGAAAATCATAGGGTTTTGTGTAATTCTCTAAATGCGATCAAGTTACTAGCTAAAATCATCTTTCCTTGGCTAGAGGTAGAACTAATAGGAAGTAAGGATTTTAATTTTAGGGAGGACTAGGACCAAACTGTATAGAGCCATTGTAGGCTTATTTGGAATTTCTAGTCCAAATCTCAGTCACCCTAAATGACCATAATTATCTTAAAAAATTAAGAGATTATACGCGATGCCCCCATGGGTGGCCCAACGCCCCGCCTTCGTGTGGGTGAACCCATGGATTGGGTGTTCACCATGATATGCAATTCAATGAACAAAAATCATTAGCTCATCAATGAAAACAAAATATTGTCATTTTCTATTTCCCTCATGCATGATAAATATTCAATTATAATCTAGATTTTAACAACTAAACATTAATTTACTTATTTTTCTAAAAATCATTATGAGACCCCCTTCTGGGAACTTTTTTCATGGGCAGTCATGGGTCGACATTACTTATTTTTTGTGGGTGCTCCTTTCCAATTTAAACCAACCCAAAAACTCATCGCATGCGCATCCCTAGCGGGCAGGCGCCCTTGCTTTCCCAGCAAGCGATGCTCTGTCATTCCCAACATGTGATGCCCCTATGGGCACTAGGGGCCCTAGCATGCCCAGCACGCAATGCCCCCATGAATTATAGGGGCCCTAGCATGCCAAAAACATGATGCCCATATGGGATCTCAGGCTCCTCATTGTAATTCTCTCATCAATGAAACCAAATATTATAATTTGTCAGTACCATGTTGTATAATCAATCAAGTATAAATGAAGTTTTAACACACAAACATTACTTCAGTGAATTTTATAAAAGTCATTATGAGACTCATTGGTGGGAACTGGTGAGCCCTGGTATCGCACCAAGAGTGCTGCAACTCCCAAGGGCTTCCCTACTTTAATTTATCAACCTGGGGTTCGTACAAACTTGGAGGTGACAATGCTATATACACAACAGATGCATTATGTTCATGTCATCCTCTTCTTCTTTACGAAAGGGTTCTATTTATTAAACTATGATAAAAACCGAAAATTAAATTGCTAGAAGGAAATGATAGAAAGGAAACTACGTAATTTTCAGAAAGGAAATGATGAAAACAAAAGTAATTTAATGTGCAAAAAGAAACTAAATTAAATTGCTAAAAATAAATGGCAGAAAGGAAACTAATTCTAAACCACACTTAACTTTTCCAAATGGCTAAATGCACTCTAATTATCCTCTAGTATATCTACCATGCTTCTATCCATGCAGCTAAGCTATCCATGACTTAATTATGATTGAAAAAATGTTGTTTTGCAGCTTGGAGGGACAAAAAGGCCAAAGAGGCTAATGGAGGGCTCAACACATGAAATAGGGCTTAGAAGTGGAAATCGGGTGTTTAAACCTGATTAAAACTTTATTATAGCGCAAAAATTCTTCAGAGCGGAATAATTTGAAAAGTACGATGGCAGAGATGCGATGAAAAAAAAAATACGACGTGCGAAATGTGATGGGAAAGAACTGCAAAATGTGAAATGCAAAAAGGACAAAGTTTGCGATCGGCAATATGTGATACTGCAATATCGCAATCAGAAAAAAGAGAGGTAGGTATTAAAATAAAGGGGAAAAGGTTGTGAAATATGATTTATGACGGGTGACGTGGCAATGGGACTGGTGGCGGAGCACGATCATAATATCACAATCAGCATATAGGAGTGATAAGTCTTAAAAGGAAACAAATGAAAACTGTGATCTGCGATGAGCGAAGTACGATAGTGGGGATTTCAAGGAGGAAAGGAAGAGGTCAATTTTTGATGGTTTTTCAAGTGTTTTACATTAAAAAGGTAAAGGTGATATGAAAAGGGAAACTTGTTGAGATATTAAGGAACGAAAATGAAAGGGAAGGGGTTCTACAATGGCCGAGATGTGATAATCTGAAAATTCCAAGGTAAAAGAGCACATGCAAAACTTTAATGGTTTCTATGAATAAAAAGGGTGTGGAAGTTGATAGAAAGAGAAAAGGAGGGAAATGGAGAATAACAAAGGTGTTTGGAAGCATAACACAAAGATGTAAAATGAGGCGGGGAGATGCCATAGAGTTTCTCTGGGGTTTTATCACTAATTCTCGCAAACAACTTCGATGGTCTAAGCATGAAAAATAGGCAAAGGTGTGAAAATGCAATACAAAAAGGGAGGCTGAAAATGGTAATGCAACTCCACTTTTAATCTTACAAATAGTGAACCGAAATTAGTTTTTGGGTCTGTGGGAAGGTTTTCCCTCCTCGAGCCCTATAGACAGAGATGAGAAGGGGGTCTTGATCCACAACTTTTTGGTTTTCCTCTATTCTATTACTCTCATAAGCAAATGAAAAACTATAGCAACACACTAAAAGAAAAACTAAACAACAATGAAACTATCAGAAGCAGAACTAATTGAATGACAGAAAGAAACTTAGCTAAATGGCAGAAAGGAAAGAATGGTAACAACAGAGAAGCCGAGGCACATGGGTTGGGCCCTAATCCATGAGCCTAGCTCTCTGAAAATTAAATTAGTAAAATGAAATCAGTCTGCTCATTTCATAAAAGAATAACCTCATACATTTCTGAAAGTTTTATCATTGAGTAAAATAATAAAAAGCTCAATAGCTTGCAACAAAGGTCCAACTAGAATCGGCTCCCTTCCCTAGGTCTAGTTCTTCTCTATTTTTTCTACAGGGAAGATACCAACAACTCCCTTGAAAATGGTTATTGAGTCCACTTGACTCCAAGTAAACATAGATTGAGTGCCCTCCTCTTTGAGTTGCTTGGCTGCCTTTGGAACTTGAATTGCTGGAGAGAATATTTCGGGTGATTGAGTCCACCTGAATCCAAGTCAACAAAGATTGAGTGCAATCCTATTGGAGTTGCTTAGCTACCTCTGGAACTCGAATTGCTAGAGAGAATCTTTGGGGTGATTGAGTCCACTTGACTCCAAGTCTTTATGATACAATCCTTATGAAAATGCTTAATAATTCATGATTTTCTACACTAAACCTCATAATAGGCACTCAGAGTATGTTAGCCTCAATCACCATCTATACTAGCATCATAAAACCAAATAATAATAAAAATGCAAGGAAAAGAGATCTAAGAAGGAAAAAATGTGACCATGAACCCCTACAAATATGTCTTATGATGGAGCTCATCATCACCCCCGTATTGAATGGTTGCTCATCCTCTAAGCAACTAATCCTCCTCCTACATTTCCTTCAAGGCTTTAACAACCCCCCTGATTTCCCGAGGAAGAAGTGTGGGAGTTTCCCCAAGGGATTAAAAAACATTATTATTTTCTGCATTCTCCCATTATTTATCTTGTGCATCTGTGTCCTTTTCATGATTCAACCCCAACAACAAAGGTGGGTTGAGATTTAGTCCCAACCAATGGATATTTTTGGCCTGCATGGACCTCTTGTATAATGGTTCACTTTCCAATGCACCCCTTAGTATTTGTGGAGTATGGTACTCCCTTTTCTTGAGGCTGTGCGGGAGGTTGTTCCATCTTCTCTGGCTGGCCATAATGCACTCATCTTCTATCTGCCTAGAAAAATCATCAAACTAGTTGATTACATGTGTTTGAGTTTGAAGGTAGCTTTCAACTAATGCAGGGTCCTTTCAATCTCTCGATGGTTAAGGATGACTCCTCTTGGGCTGAACAATTCTAGTTTGATATGTAAGGTTTCTCAATTTCTTCTTCTCATGACCCACCATATCTCTTTTGCTCTAGTGTCCTCATTCATCATCCAAGATAATAAATCCATCAACTGCATATCCCCCATTGTAGGATTGCGGTTACAAGTATCTAGATTTGTTAGCATAAGGTTATGCATATAAACCTTGGCCATATTTTCCTGATCAACCATGTTAGCTTGCTTATTCAAATCCATGAATTGCATCCAATATTGGAAAGGTAGGGATCCATGGGAGGCTAGAGTTTTGATTTGAAATAGGAGCCGTTGCTCCTTGAGGTACACAGCATATGAGTCATAAGGGAATCTATGTTGAAGGGATTCTATGCATATGTCTGCCATGGTGGCTACTTGTTACCCTTTTTGCTGCAATTTCTCCTTCAATGCTACATTCCCTGCATGTGTCTTCTGTAGCTTCTCCTTTAGAACTATTTCTTCAATTCTTTCCTCCTCCCTTGGTGACTCTTCAATGATAGTCGGGCTCATGGGAGGATTTCCTGTCTCTCTCTGACTCTTATCAACTCCGAAATACATATAGGTTTGCCTTTGTCTCTTTTCACTTAGAGAAGCTAAGGTGGCAACTGCCTCTTTATCTTGAGGGGATGTGGTGTTGTGCTCTGAGCCTAGTTCTTGCTCACTTTATGTTATCTCTATGGCTTCTATTTCCATGTCTTCCGTTTTTCCTTGGCCCCTTGTCTCTTATTCTTCTTCTTCTTATTCTTCTTGTTCCTATTTTGGTTCTTCTTCTCGTGATGTTGTTCTGCTGCTGCTGCTGCTGCACGCTGTCCAAATATGTAGCCCACTCTTAGTACTACTATGCTATGGGCTCCCTTCGGTCTATTTCCCTAAAAAATACTCAATTCACTGGTTTGGATGAGACAGGATATTTTTTTATTAGATTGTGCAACTAAATTTTGGAGTGCTTATGTAAGTCGACTCAGCTCCAGTTTCCGTTGTAGACATTTGGAGCCTCTTCTTGTTAACTAGTTGATACTGCATGTCTCCTTCCCTCATTCTCTCTACTCTACTTGATTTAATTTTTTCTTTTGCATGCCCAGTGGTATGACTTTGCAGTTCTCCATAGTCACACTTCATGATGGTGGCCAAGCTATTTGGCCCCCTTTCTACCCCTTCAACTCTAAGTCAACAAATTTAATTTTTTTTGGATGTTATGGATGCATAGCGAGGGGTGAGAAGCTATACCTGAGTTTACCTATTGTTGTCAAGGTGGTTGCAGTAGCTGGAATTTGGATACAAGCCCCTTATATGTTGTGTTCATCCTTATTTTCCTATTTTTTGAGCGAGCAGCTTGCTGAATGAGAAACTCTCTGATTGATCTACTGATCTTTATTGTTGTTTATTTCCACTGTAGATGTTGCGCAGGGTGCTCAAGATACCATGGGTTTGATTATCTCTCTCCTGGAGTCTGTTATGCAACTTTCTTTATTGTTTTTTGTTGCAGTCCATAAACAATTTTTTTTTTGAAGGAACTTCCTGATGTTTGTAGCAGTTTGTGGCTTGCTTTCTTTTGCTACATTGTGCTCAGGAATGGAGAAATACGGTATATTAAGGTGATGGAATAAGTTATGTAAATTAATGGAGTGAATGATTGGATGGATGGAAAAATAGAAGAATGGAAAAGAATATGAATGTGCCCCTATGTTTCCAAAAACCATTAATAACTTGCAAAACAAAAAACACAGAAAACACAGAGATGCAGATGTATTTTTTTTTTGAAAGAAAGTGGCCTGGCTTCATGGAGGTTTTCAACCCAAAAACTTTCCTTGGGTGCCTCAGAGAGGTTTTCACCCATGGATCTTTATTTTTTATTTATTTAGTTTTTTTCATTTTTCTTTTTTCTTCCCTTTTTTCAAGAGGTATGGGAAACTATGGAGTCTCCCATCACATACACCTCTTTGCTTATTGAATTTATGAACTCTTCCCTTGGCAAAGGCTTCTTGTACATTTTAAGTATGTGACCATTGACAAGCAACGGGATTCCATCCTCATCTATGGTTCTGGTTTGAACTACGCCATTATCAAAACATTTTCCCACTATGTAAGGCCCCAACCATCTTTTCATCAACTTGTCGTTGAAATATTTAAACCTTGAATCATACAACGATGCCCAATACCCTTCTTGGAAGGTATTTTATTTGATGTTATTTTCATGCCATACCTTCCTTTGCAACTGAACTACATCTGTGTGAAGAAGTGCTTACATTTTGAACTCATCCAATCCATTTAGTTGCAACAACCTCTCTTTTTGGGAATTTGATAGATCTAGATTTAATTCATCTACCATTCTTAAAGTATTTAATTCAAACTCAATTGAAAGTAGAGCCTCCTTACCATAGACTATTTCATAAGGATTGAATCATGTTGTTGTCTTATAAGTAGTGTTGTAGGCCCAAGTATCTTCTACCAATTTGTCTACCCAATATTTTATGTTGCTACTCACAACCTTCATGAAGATGCTCTCTAAAGCTTTGTTAGTTGCTTCTACTTGGCCATTTTCCAGAGGGTGATAGGTAGTAGAAGTTTGATGCTTAATCCTATGCTTCCTCAAAATATTCTCAATGAGGTGAGAGGTGAATTGTGCTCCCTGATAAGTGACTATTTCTCTGGGGTACCCAAACTTGTAAAACACATTCTCCCTCAGAAATTCTACTACTTTCTCCTCATTTTCTACCTTCACTGGTTTTGTTTCAGCTGACTTTGTCAGGTAATCAATGCAGACTATGATATACTTCCTTTGTCTGGATGGTGGATCGGTAGGCCCAACAAAGTCCATGCCCCACTTTTCAAATGGCTCAAGAGCCACCTGAGGGTGCAAAAGCATATCATCCCTTTGAGTGGGTTTCCCCATCCTTTGGCACTGGTCACACTTGCTGATGTATCTTTTGGAATCTTGGTGAAGGGTAGGCCAATATTATCCTTCCTGCAAATCTTTGTAAGTAGATCTCTTTGGAACAAAGTTGCCTCCACATGGGTTGTCATGACATGCAGAGAGGATATCGAAAAATTCTTCTTCCCTTACACATCTCCTTAGGATTTGATCAGGGCCAAGCTAAAAAAGGTTCCCCCAATCCATGTGAAAGGGGAACTTTTTTTTATGATTCTGCTCCTTTCCCTGGATGAAAAATTACGATGGAGTCTCCTAGAAACCAACTAGTTGGCTATATCAGCAAACCATGGTGAGAGTGATGATATAGAAAAGAGGTGCTCATCTGGCAGATGGTCATCCACCATTCCTTCTTCACCTGCAGGGAGAGAAAACTTGGAAAAAAAATCTACAACAACATTATCCTTTCCAAGTTTATCAACAATAGTCAAATCAAATTGTTGCAAAAGTAACAACCATCTAATTATACTAGCATTAACATTTGATTTGTCAATCAAATACTTGATGGTTGAATGGTCAGTGTGAACAAAGGTCTGATATCTAGCTACATAATCCCACAGGGGCTTCACTGCGGGAGAAATACTATAGCACGTGGGTTCATATTGGGGGATATATAATGAGGAAAAAATGACATAATATATTGGGGGTATATAGGGGGTAAATGGTTTTTATATTGGAAGGTATAAAAAATGGAGCTCAAAGTTAATCAAAAAATATAAAGGGGTATAAAAATGTTAATGAAAAAGTGGATACCTACAATATATAGTGAAAGTAGGGGCTTTTTAAATTGGGAAGGTGTATTGGGTTTATATTTGTAGGGGGTTAAATAATGTGATTTTTAGAGGAATTTTCCAATATGTAATCAAATTAAGGGTATTGTTTAATATGCTATGATCGCACGTGATATGTTATAGGTTCATCAAGTGAAGCCCCTGTGCATAATCCCTGAATTTATTCAAATCATGGACGATGGCTAACATCTCCTTCTTAGTAACAATATAATTCAGTTCGGCCTTGGCCAAGTTCTTGCTAATGAAATAAATGGCATAAGGGATTATGTCCTTTAATTTTCCTAATTATGCCCCTATAGCTTTTCTGGATGCATTAGTGTAGATGTGGAAAGGAAGAGTCTAATTTGGACCTCAAAGGATGGGGGTAGTATTCAACTTTTCCTTAATGAGTTTGAAAGCCTCTTGACAAGGACTAGACCAAATAAAATCAGAATATTTGGCCAGTAACCCAAATAATTTCGAAGCCATATTGCTAAAACCTTTGATGAATCTTCTATAGTAATCAACTAAGCTTAAGAAACTTTTGACATATTTCTATTTTGAGAAGTAGGTACCCTTTTGATGATAGTGATTTTGTTCAGGTGTACCTGTATTCTTGCTTTGGATATGGAGTGTCCTAATACAACCCCTGATTCCTTCAGGAACTCACACTTTTCTGGGCTCAAGAAGAGATGCATATCAATGCACCTTCTTAGTAATTTACCCAAATTGGAGAGACATTCCTCGAATTCATCCGCATAAGGTGTGAAATCATCCATGTATATTTTGACAGATTCATGGACTAACTCATCAAAAATGCTCAGGACAGCTCTTTGGAAGGTATCTGGGGAATTTATTAACCCAAAGGGTAAGTCTCTATAAGCAAAGGTACCCCAAGGGTAGGTGAAAGTAGTCTTATCCTGGTCTTCAAGGCTGATTTTAATCTGATTGTACCCACTGAACCCATATAAGAAGGAAAGGAACTTCTTCCCTACAAGGCCATCCACGACTTGGTCTATAAAGGGAAAAGGGAAATGGTATTTCTTGGTGGCTTTGTTAATTTCTCGATAATCAACACAAACTCACCACTTCCCATTCTTCTTTGGGACTAGGACAAGAAGAGATACCCACTCATTGTATTATATAGGATATATGAACACTGCATCCAATAGTTTCTGCAGCTGTTCTTTGACTATGTCCTTTAGAGCTAGGTTCATCCTTCTTTGGGGTTGTTTCACAGTATTTTATCCTTCTTTGATGTAAATATTAGGTTTTCACACTGAAGTATGCACCCCTTTCATTTCCTTGCAATCCCAAGAAAACGCTTCCAAATTCTCTTTCAAAAGTTGGCATAGTTGCTTCTCTTCTTCATTCGAGAGGTTTGGGTTGATTTTCAGAGATCTAGATGGGCCAAAATCAATAGCCTTGGTGGATTCAAAGGTTGACTCAACTGGATTCACTTCCATCCAAGGTTGTCTTTTAGGCTATTTGACTAAGGTTTCAAGAGGAATGTTAGTGGAGGAATGGTTTTGAATGGCATGGTCGATGAGTTCATCTTCATCAAGTTGCCCCTCTCTACAAATAGCATATATGGTACACATAGGGGCACTATTATATAACTCATATTCTTCATCCTCCAAACAAATAGGGAGATCATGATCAATGGAAGGTTGCGTTGGAGGATATAACACTAGCACTTTAGACAAAGGCCCACTTTTTATAGCCATGTTTCCAGCCTGACAACTAATAGAAGCATTTGTGGTGGCTAACCATGGTCTCCCTGATATGAGAGGATAACCATTAAACTTTATTTTTGGTTTCAGGACCAAGAAATCTGTAGGATACTCTCAAGAGTCAATGGTAGCCATAACATCTGTTAGCCACCTATAATATTTTGTTATACCAAAAGGTGGCTAAATCTGTTTTGAGCCTTCAAGGAACAATTTTTCATTACTGAAATTTGTTGGCTCTCGAAGACTCCTTGTAGGCCTCATGCCTCTGTCCAAAATCTTCATCACTTTCCCTATTAATTCTGTTGATTTCCTGTAAGAAACTGCTGAAGAAACCATCATTTTTCCCCTTTATCCCACTCATAACTAACCTTCATTTACTCCCCCTTTTTATCCATGTTATTTCCCTACTTTTCATAAGTTTCTCCTTCCATTCATGAAAATCCTCCTAACATGGTTTAAAACTTTTTTTTTTTGAGCTGTGCCGAAACCCCCAAATCCATTTAAAATCCTTGAAAATTTCTCATAAAAATCAAATTTTTATTACTATGGACCTAAGCCCCTTGGGCTAAGTCCTAAACCACTTCCCCCCACATGCCCATGTGTTAAAACCAAACGCCAAATCTTTCGGCGCTAATCGCAAATATCCAAAGGGTGCATGACTTTGAACCATTACAAAGCTCATTTTCCTTTGTAAACCCAAAAACCCACTTTCCGAAAGTTCTAAGTTAAAACTTAAAACCATGTGCTGAATACAAATGGGTTGATCGGAAAGACCAGGCTCAATGGCCCGATTGCGATTAGCCCTTGTCTTTATAACTCCCGGGCATATTACATTCCGTGAAAACCCTCGGCCCCGCAATCGAGCGCCTTTTTCCTTTACCTATATATTTTCCGCCCAATCCATTAAACTTGTTTTATTCGCAAAAAACTTTGGTTTTCATGTGTTTAAGGGTTTGCATAGGTCGTAGCAATCCTGACCGTAGATCTAGTCCTTTGATCCAATGGCCTGCGCTCAATCGCATCGCAAACTCTCAATCGCAATGCTTCAAGTGTGCCCTCCGATCAATCGCAGTCCATACCTCTGATCTTCCGTTCCTGCTCTCCCTCCGATTTATTCTTGACCGCTGATCTAATCCTTGATCCAACAGTCCATGCAAAATCGCATCGCAATGTTTCACCCCATTGCAATTACATCCGATTCATTCCCCGCCGTCGATCTGGTCCTCAGATCAACGACCAGCGCTCAATCGCAAAGTTTCAATCGCATGTTGTTTTATGACCTCCCTGATTGCGATCCTCCGATTAAATCTGGGCCGTCCATTTCCCGCCTATCCAACGGTCCTTATTCCCTCCGATCGCAAGTCTTACCGCCATTTCAAAACCTGCTGATTCGTTTTCCACCGTCGATTTGATCTGCAGATCAACGGCCAGCGCTTAATCGCACTGGAATTTTCAATCGCATCCCCTTTTCTGCCACCCCCGATTGAGACCCTCCAATTAGATCCAGACCGTCCATGTGTCCAGATCGGACGGTCCAAAACTGCTCCTCCTTTTTCTTCGCCCGCTATCCTTTTTGCCTTTCTATGCAGATCTCCACCGTTGGTTGCCTTCATCCGACGGCTACGCTCCTCTCCTGCCTTCTGAAGCAGTCTAACCCATTTCGCAGGATTTCTTAATTTTTTTTTGTTTTATGCAAGTGTTTTCAATGGTTTTCCATTGTATCACAAAGAAAGCCGGGGGTTGGGAAAGACGTTTCCTGCGCCTTCGAAGCTACTAAAAGGAACCATTCACACGGTTGGATTCAATGATTTGTCAATGTTTCATGAGCATTGATGCCGAAAAGCTTGATAGCGGCCACACGCCGACAAGACAACTTTATTCGAAAGAACGAGTTAAAATCTATACGATTTGAAAATAAAGCACGAGAAGAAGATTGAAGACGGTATTACGGGATTACGGCTAAGACGATTTATCAAAGCCTAATCCTGAAAGCTCAAAACTGCGATTTAAAAAACCTAAGTACCTCGAACGGAAAACTTCCACCGTTTCAACTAAAGGAAGAATTAATTCCTCAGCTACCGTAAAGGCCACCTGTTGCCTCAAACCATTCAAACCAAAGGCTGAGTTATTGAAGAAAATCAGATATCCACCTCCAGCACAGCCAGGGAGTTACTTCTGCAAGGAAACCAATGAATAAATATTTGCAGAGTTACTCCAAAACATGCACAGAGCCTCAAAGTCAAACAAAGCTTCCACCGACCTTTGATATTTATTGTGAAACAGTTAATGTAGTGATCCACCTGTAAATTTTTCCCTCGAGCCTCTCAAAGGGCCAAGAAGTCTTCACTCTGCATTAACTGTCCTTGAGATATTTTGTTAAAATCTCACCTCCTCATCTTCCTATAAGTACTTCTACAGAAGATGAGAAATTTTTGGTTGCAGAACTTTGAAATACACTTGAGCTCGAGACTTCTATTTGTACATAGTGTTCACTGGCCCTTGAAGCTCTGTTTGTGCTAGAGTAGTTAGGTTGAATAGTGAAGATGATTCCTGAACTGAAACATTGGACTTGAAGATTGTAACTGGTTTGACATCAATATAAAAGTTGTTTCTTGGGATCCTGGTCTTTATCACTGGTGAAGTGCTTCTTTCTTTGTTAGTCGTTTTCCTTCTATGTATGCCATATTGTTCATTTTCCCTCTGTAAAGAACAGTTTAAACAGGGTTAGGATTTTCTGTATAGCAGTAACCTTCTCTGGCTGAGAAATCTTTATCTTAATGTTTTGTTCAGATTTGTTTATTTAAGAATGATTCAATACAGTTTAAACAGTTAGGAATGTTGGCGTTCCCTCGTCCTTCTGTTTGCTCAAACATTGTTCTCGAATGTTATTTCCATTATTTTCTATTAAAGTTAGACTAGAGAAGATATGGTTTGCCCTGATTCCTAGATTCTTTTCTCCAAAGGCAGATTCTGAAATTTTCCCTTGGTGTTGACTGAAAGCAGACTAGGTTTAAAAGTACTTTATCTGATCTTAAGTTACACTCTGTTTTTCTTATGTGTTTTTCATACTTTCTGAAGGTAATTATGTGGATTACTGGATTGTTTGTCAATTAAGCTGCTTTAATAAGAACTTGCCCAAGAAGTCTATGGTTAGCCCTGTCCTTGGTTGGTTTTAAAAAACAGTTACTTAAGTGGCTTTTCTTGTTTGGACTGACTATAAATCCTCTGAGAAATTATTATCAGTTTCCACCCCTCCAACATTTTAATGTTTCCATTTCATCATTTTAATCTCAATAATCTTGTGGTGTAGATAACTTTCCCCTTGGATCACACTTGATGTTGTTGTTCAATTAAAGCCCAGATATGACTCCATAGCCCAATGGACTAAAAACTAGCGTTATATCTATCTATCTGCCAAAACTGTTCTATTTGCTTGCAACTTCTCACTTTTGAAACTTTTGCACTTAGGACTTTCCCCTCAAGTAACATTTCATGCTCAACCATCCAAAACAAAACAAAACCTTTGGCCTTCATAACTAGCCTAATATCATTACCTTAAGCTTTTCAAAGACAATATCCATCTTTGTACATATTGGAGAGATCCCTCTCCGGATTCAGGAAGGCTAGATCCTAGAATCCCAAAGTTGGTTGAAATGATGTTAACTCTGTGATTGGACTCTCCCAATCTTGCTAATAAATTACAGAGACCTAACATTTCTGGCGACTCCACTGGGGATCTGAGTGTTTTTAATACCTTTTAGAGGCCTCAGAAAACCCTTTATTAGAGAACATTTTGAGAGTAAAAAGCAGCATTTTCAAGCACTGCCTAATATAGGTAATCATGATGGAACTTGTTTGAATCAATGACAAACTAGGCAAACCCTAGGTTTCTCTTAAGACTTCATCTAACCTTGAAAAATCAGTTGGCTTAGCCATAAGAGTAGACTGCCTTTGTCTCGCAACCTTAGCTAAGTTTTGAAACAAAGTTAGGATATTCTTAACAACCACAAAACTGAAAAAATGACTTAGAAAAACCTAAAAATATTTCAGATAGGAATTAAATAAACATGGTGGTGGACCATAAGACCTTTTACCTCTGAAAGGAGCTAAAAATTTCCACTTGGCGACTCCACAATCCTAGCAGACCTTAAGACCGCACTGGGAAGAACCCTTATCATTATAAAATCATTCAAACTCAGTTAGAGGACTGTGGGATTTAAAATTGTAAAAACAGATTGGTTAACCTCTCCAAGATTGTCATATCTGGTTGAAATTTTCTTGTTTTAGGTCTAAACAACATAGCATAGTGGCTTCTAAAAAGATTCACACTAGATCCCACCCAGACCCTAACCCACCTGAGATAGTTGATAATCCAAAAAGTATCCTTTGGAAGTCTCCTAAGGTTAAATTATTAACTGTTTTCAGATCACCCTTGAGAGCTAAATCAGTCCCTGAAAATCTTTAAGCTCTGCAACAATCACAAACTGACTTAGTGAACCCATTTAGGACTAGGTCATTTGATGATATAATCCAGTTAGACTCCGAATCTTCACTTTCATCTCCTGAAACAAGTGAACATCCTGGTAGCAGGGAAACAAAACCTCCTGATTTACATTTCCTTCACAATTTAGGTGTCTCTCATCCAAGATCATCTCAACAGTCTACTCTTGGTCCATCCACTTCTACTCACCCGACATCCACTGTTCAAACCACTTCACCTCAGCCCACTTTCCCTTCTGTAAATCCACCTCCACCTCCTGCCATGGCAACATGGTATGTTCCCTTAGTCCTTCCTGTACCATTAGCCAATCAAATGACTACTTTGACAGAAACGAAATTGATGATGATTCTGTCAAGTTGAGACTATTTGCTCAAAGTTTGGGGGGAGAAGCAAGAAAATGGTTTAAAGGTTTAACCCCCCATAGTATTAACGATCTCCAAGCCTTCCATCAAACACTCTTAAACAAATGGGAAGTGAGAAAGAATCCTCTCCAAGTCCTTGCTGACTATAAAAATCTCCATAAGAACCCTGGGGAAAGTGTACAATCTTATTGTACCAGATTTAACAGCGTCTATAATGCACTTTCCCCTGAACTAAAACCTCCTCAGGGCTCAGCTTTAAACAAATTTCCTGAAGGGTTTGATCCAGACATGACCTATTCACTCAGAGAAAGAGTTTTTGTAACCCTTGAAGATATGAAAAGAGGTGCTCTTTCTGTGGAAGTTAACCTTATGGAGAAGAGAGCGAGGATGAAAGAGGATAAGGGAGTATCTTTTAGAGAGGAATCCACACCTTCTACTTCCAACTCAAAAATGGAGAGAATGATGGAAGAAATGATGAAAGAGATGAGCATAATTAAGAGAGCACAAGCAAATCAAAATCAAACTGCTCCTCAAAATAGGAACCAGAATCAGAATGTTAGAAGGAACCAACCTCCAAACAGACCCAGGGAAGATGATCAACAGATCACCCCTCGCTTTCATCAAAACTATGTAAGTGAGGTTGAAGAAACAGAAGACATAACAGAGCCAGAGGATATCAACATGTTTGGGGAAGAGGATGATGACTTTGAGGTTCATTATGATAATAAACAAGGTCTTTACACACCTTACGACGACAAAAGATATGATAATGAAAATTATTATCAGGACATGGAAAATGGCGTCATAGAACTCAAAGAGAATATGACCTTAGAAGCAAGACCAGTCAACAAGCCCCCAACACCAAAACCTCTGACAAATCCTCTCAAAGAAGCACCGCAGCCAAACCCAAAACAGCCAAACAAAAAGACAAAACAGTGGCTGTTAATTCTGATAAGGATAAGGAGAAAAACACTCAAAATTCTAAAAAACAGAGTGAAGACATCAGCAGTACTAACACTTCAGCTAGTACTCCTTCTACAACAGTTGTGTCAAGTAAAACAAATCAGCAAGCTGTAATTGTTGATAGAGTGACAGCTAATAAGGTTGAAATAAGTGCTTCAAAGAATCAAACCCCTTTCAGCCTGGAACAAAAAATCTTAAAGATCAAAATCTCTGTTCCATTAACTGAGTTAGCTGCCCAACATGTATATAGGAACCAAATTTTGAAGGCTTTAAATATAGAGGAGAATGGAGATACAGTTAATCTTAGTGACGACCTACCAGAGTTGATTTTTTGCCCTAAGATTGAAGGAAAGTTTCAAGAAGGACCAGTTCCTCCCTTTTATGTGAGTTTGAACATTCATGACAAAATTCTACACAACGCTATGCATGATTCCGGGGCTTCTCATAATTTAATGCCTAAAGCTGTGATGGAGAGCCTTGGTTTAGAAATGACCAGACCCTACAAAGACCTATACTCCTTTGACTCAAATAGAGTAAAGTGTCTAGGATTGATCAAAGACCTCTATGTTAACCTAGCCCAGATTCCAGCCAAATGTTTACTCATGGACATTGTTGTGGCTGATGTCCCCCCAAAGTATGGAATGCTATTATCAAGATCCTGGGGAGCTAAGTTACAGGGGACTATGCATATGGACATGACATATGCGACCATCCCGGTTTTCAATCAGACCAGAAGACTTTACAGGGAGTCTCATATGCAATACACGGTTACAAGTCAAGACAGACCGCGAAACTCTCCTATATATTCTGTCAATACAGGCCTTGATTCTTTTATCATGTTTAACAATGAAAATCCTAGTGAGCAAGTCACTTTAACAGAATTAAAGGCCGACAGGGAAGAAGAGTATAATAACGCAGAAGTGTCCAAACAGTTTGCCACATGTGAAAACATTAGTAAACAAAGCATAGGTCTTGATTTACCGGTTATGAGTCCATTGTTTTTAGGACTTAACAACCCAGAAAATACCCCTAACGTTTATGGCATCATCCCTCGATCTATTGAAGAATTTGAGGAGTCAAAACAAATTCAATTGGGTGCTGCTAATCATGAACAGTCAAAAGGCACCATAGTTAAAAATGACAATCACCAAACAGACGAAACCGAAGACAGTCCTTTATGGAGTATGTATTTTGATGGGTCATGCACTAGAAATAATGCTGGTGCAGGGGTTTGGATCATTAACACTGAAAACAACCACACAGAATGCATCTCATGCAAATTAAACTTTTAGTGTTCCAACAACATAGCAGAATATGAATCCCTTCTCTTAGGCTTGCATCTCTTGAAGAAATTAGGAGCCAGAAGAATTAATGTGTACGGGGATTCTGAGTTAATCATTAGGCAAGTCAATGGGGAGTATAATGCGAATCATCCCAGACTTAGAGCCTATCGGAATGATGTCATGGATCTGTTGACAACATTTGAGGAGTGACTTAGAGCCTATCGGAATGATGTCATGGATCTGTTGACAACATTTGAGGAGTCAAACCTGAGGTTCATCCCAAGGAAAAAGAACATTATGGCCCACAATTTAGCTTTTGCAGCCAGGACATTTCTAACGCCATATGAGACTGGAGACAACACAACTCCGATAAAATTTAGACCGGCAGTGCCTGATAACGAAAAATATTGGCAAGTGTTTAACAATGACAAACAAATAGAAGACTTCATGCAATTCAGAAATGAGTTCGAACTGCACAGTTCAGATTCAGATTATGATACAGACTGCGGTGAAGAAAACTTTATTGGTGAAGAAGAATCGTCTCCTCAACCTGCCAATATTAACCTATTGTCTAGCAAACTTAGGAGCAAAACAGAATTAAGTGCAGAGTTAGAAACGGAAGAATTACAAACTCTGCATTCTAAAGATGAAAATTTGCCAAGTGGTCTAATGCCTTTAGAGGAGTTGTTCGATTTTAACGATGTGGCCAATAAACCAAAACTGGAACCTGTAGAGACTGAAGTAGAGGAGTGCAATATAGGCAGTGAGGAAAAACCGAAAATGATCAAACTATCCAAAACTTTGCCAGCTCACATTAAACTCAAATACATAGAGTTGTTCAAAGAATTTTCTGATGTTTTTTCATGGAGTTACGAAGATCTTAAATCTTATGACACTGAAATAATACAGCACAAAATACCTCTTAAAGAAAACCAAAAACCATTCAAACAAAAACTGCGCAGAATAAACCCTGTCCAGTTGCCATTGGTTAAGAAGGAAATCATGAAGATGCATGATGCTGGCATTATTGTCCCTATTAGATATTCTGAGTGGGTATCTAATTTGGTGTCCATTAGGAAGAAGACTGGAGAAATCAGGCTTTGTATAGACTTTAGAGACTTAAACAAAGCTTCGTTAAAGGATAACTACCCTTTACCAAAAATGGATCACATTTTACAAAGGGTGGTGGGGTCTAAAAGGATTTCGTTGCTTGATGGCTATTCAGGGTATAATTAGATTTTAGTTCACCCTGCTGATCAATTAAAGACAGCTTTCACTACTCCATGGGGCACTTTCATGTATGTGAAGATGCCTTTTGGTCTAATGAACGCTGGAGCAACCTTTCAGAGAGCCATGGACATAGCATTCTCGGAAGAATTGGGCATCTTCATCATTATCTATCTAGATGATGTCACTGTGTTTTCAAAAACAGATGAAGAACATTTAGAACATTTAAGAAAAGTTTTCGAGAAGTGCAAAAGGTTTGGAATATCTTTAAACCCTAAGAAGACACTATTCGGTCTCCAAGAAGGTAAGCTTCTTAGACACATTATTTCAGAAGAGGGTATAAAGATAGATCCAAAGAGGATTGAGGCTATATTGCAAATCTCTCATCCTCGAAATATCAAAGAGTTGCAGTCTTTCATTGGAAAGATTAACTTTTTGAGAAGGTTCATCCCTAACTTGGTAGAGCTCCTTAGAAATATCGCAAACATGTTGAAGAAGGAGCAAGGGATAAAATGGACCTTGGAAGCAAAGACATCCTTTGAGCTGGTGAAACAAGCATTAACCAAAACACCGGTTCTCATAAGCCCTGATTTTTCAAAATATTTTTATATCTTCTCATTTGCGTCAGAACATACCATTGCTGCTGTCCTTTTACAGAAAAATCCACAAGTACAAGAGCAGCCTATTGCATTCTTTAGCAAGGCATTGAGGGATGCCCCTTTGAAGTATAATATTATGGAAAAGCAAGCTTTTTCTTTGGTTAAAGCATTGAAAGACTTTAGAGTATACATCCTTCACTCACACATCATTGCCTTTGTCCCTAATTCGATGGTTAAAGACATTCTAACACAGGACCCAGATGGTAAGAGAGGTAAGTGGATTGATGTTATTCTCGAATATGATTTAGAGATAAAACCCACTAAACTCATCAAAGGCCAAGGTCTAGCTAGATTAATGGCTCAATCCAATTTTGAAGTTCTTGATATTAATATGATTAATGCTTTGGACAGCCAAGAAGAATTCTCAACTCCCATTATGGAAAACCATTTTATGAATTCTCCTTGGTATGCTGATATCGTTTATGTTTTGCTTAATTTAAATACACCTCCTGGTTTGTCGAAAACAAAGGCAAGGTTCTTAAAACTGAAAGCAGTAAACTATTGCATTGTAGATAGGTGTCTTTATTGGAAAAATGCTAGTGGTATATTGCTTAAATGTTTGCCTGAGTTTGATGCAGAGAAGGTTAAGCGGGAATTTCATGAAGGAGAGTGTGGAGGCCATTTGTACTGGAAGTCAACAGCCAACAAAATTTTGAGGGCTGGTTTCTATTGGCCCACCCTTTTTCCTGATGTTCACAAAATGACAACTACTTGCCATAAATGCCAATTGTTTGAGGGCAAGAGAAAATTATTACCCCTTCCTTTGCATCCAATCACTGTTGAAGCTCCTTTTCAACAGTGGGGACTTGACTTCATAGGTGAAATCCATCCCTCATCTTCTGCCCAGCATAGATGGATCCTTACCGCCACAGACTATTTCACTAAGTGGATAGAAGCCATTCCTTGTAGGAAAGCCAATGATTAAGTTATTATAAAGTTCATAGAAACCAATATCCTCTCCAGATTTGGCTGTCCTACCAAGATCATCACAGATAATGCAGCAGCGTTTGGATCAAAGAAAATGGTTGACTTCTGTCATAAATACCAGATAACACTAGGGCATTCCACAGCCTATTACCCTCAAGGTAATGGAATTGCAGAATCTTCCAATAAAAGCTTAGTGAACATAATCAAGAAACTGTTGGAGGACAATAAAAAGTCTTGGCACACAAAGCTAGTCCATGCACTTTGGGCTGACAGATTAACTTTGAATAAATCTATTGGTATGTCACCTTTTCAGCTTGTGTATGGTACAGATTCAATCTTTCCTAATAGCCTTGGTGTACCAGTTATGAAGTTTATCCAAGAATTGCAGACTGAAGATAATGACATGATCAGAAGAATAAATCAGACCATTCATCTTCAACAAATCAGAGAGGAAGTGTACAACAAAACATTGCAGAAACAGGACAACATTAAGAAGCTTTTTGATAGAAGAACAAAGGCCAGCAATTTTAAGATTGGGGACAAAGTTTTAAAGTGGGACTCAAAGAGAGAAGACAAGGGAAAGCATGGTAAATTTGACAATCTATGGCTTGGCCCTTACTCTATTCATTCAGTTGCTGGAAACAATGCATTCTTCTTACAAGAGCTGGATGGAACAGATTTGTTTGGGGGTCCTGTCAATGGCAGGATGCTCAAGCATTACTTCTCTTGATTCATGATATATTTTTACGCCTTCTTTTTTCTTTTTTTCTCATTATAAATATTTCATCCACCATTGCATTCAAAGTTATGAAAAATCAAAAAATACAAAAACAAAGAAAGAAAGAAAAGAGGGCAGAAATGAAAAACAAGAAAGGCACAGCCCCATGCCAAAAAGAGAAATAAATCTGAAAGTGTGCAAACTTAAATGCCACTCTTGCAAAACACACTTCTAGTTAGTCAAACTATTTAATCTTGGCTAATTAGCTTTCAATTTTCCGCTGATAGGGTAGTGAATTTGATTTGCCAAACTGTTTAATCTTGGCTTATCAGTAGATAGATTAGGATAGAAATTAAAGGTTCAAACATGTTCAAAATTTGAACCAAAGTTTCCAAAGAGAGATGACTCAAAACTGTTTTATTTTTCTGAGTCATAAAAGAGAAAAACTGGTTCTTATTTGCCCAAAATCTGAATCAGATATCAAGAAAGAGACAACTCAAAACAAAATTAAAAACAGAGCTGTAAAGAAAAGAAGGCCATAATGAGAAACTTTCAGATCTTAAGCCTTCCATTTTGATTTAATTTTCTGCAAATAATAATCTATGAGCAGCTTGTTTTTATGCCATAGATCATAGCAAGTCGAACAGCTCAATCTTGACTTGACTATTTTTAAATTTCTGTTGTAGAATTTAGAGTGAAAGTTTGTTGGACTGTTTAATCCCAACAAACAGTAGACTAGGTAGAGAAATATCTGAGCTCAACTGTTTAATCTGAGTTCAAGGAGAAATAAGGATTAGAAATACATTAGATTTCCTGCTTTCAAAAGAATAAAATGTTGTGAATAGAGTTTGCCAATCCAAGTGCACTCTGATGAAGAAAAAATGCTAGATCTGTAGGATTGGGTAGGTAGCAAGCTTGTTGATAAAGGTCCATTGCTTTCATGGCTGCCAAATATGTTTTTAGAGAAGATCATTCAATCACAGAAGGACAACCCAATGGATGAGGCAACTAGTCGGCCTCCCAGAAGTCAAGTCTGAATTCTTGATGCCTTCAAGAAGGCACCATCCCCAAGTGGAGCCACTGTTAGCCACCTATAATATTTTGTTATACCAAAAGGTGGCTAAATCTGTTTTGAGCCTTCAAGGAACAATTTTTCATTACTAAAATTTGTTGGCTCTCGAAGAGTCCTTGTAGGCCTCATGCCTCTGTCCAAAATCTTCATCACTTTCCCTATTAATTCTGCTGATTTCCTGTAAGAAACTGCTGAAGAAACCATCATTTTTCCCCTTTCTCCCACTCATAATTAACCTTCATTTACTCCCCCTTTTTCTCCATGTTATTTCCCTACTTTTCATAAGTTTCTCCTTCCATTCATGAAAATCCTCCTGACATGGTTTAAAACTTTTTTTTTTTGAGCTGTGCCGAAACCCCCAAATCCATTTAAAATCCTTGAAAATTTCTCATAAAAATCAAACTTTTATTACTATGGACCTAAGCCCCTTGGGCTAAGTCCTAAACCACTTCCCCCCACATGCCCATGTGTTAAAACAAAAAGCCAAAGCTTTCGGCGCTAATCGCATCGCAAATATCCAAAGGGTGCATGACTTTGAACCATTACAAAGCTCATTTTCCTTTGTAAACCCAAAACCCACTTTCCGAAAGTTCTAAGTTAAAAATTAAAACCATGTGCTGAATACAAATGGGTTGATCGGAAAGACCATGCTCAATGGCCCGATTGCGATTAGCCCTTGTCTTTATAACTCCCGGGCATATTACATTCCGTGAAAACCCCCGGCCCCGCAATCGGGCGCCTTTTTCCTTTACCTATATATTTTCCGCCCAATCCATTAAACTTGTTTTATTCGCAAAAAACTTTGGTTTTCATGTGTTTAAGGGTTTTTCCGCCGGTGCGTAGGTCGTAGCAATCCTGACCGTAGATCTAGTCCTTTGATCCAACGGCCTGCGCTCAATCGCATCGCAAACTCTCAATCGTAATGCTTCAAGTGTGCCCTCTGATCAATCACAGTCCATACCTCCGATCTTCCGATCCTGCTCTCCCTCCGATTTATTCTTGACCGTTGATCTAATCCTTGATCCAACGGTCCGCGCAAAATCGCATCGCAATGTTTCACCCCCTTGCAATTACCTCCGATTCATTCTGTGCCGTCGATCTGGTCCTCAGATCAACAACCAGTGCTCAATCGCAAAGGGCTCAATCGCAAAGTTTCAATCGCATGTTGTTTTGTGACCTCCCCGATTGCGATCCTCCGATTAAATCTGGGCCGTCCATTTCCCGCCTATCCAACGGTCCTTATTCCCTCCGATCGCAAGTCTTACCGCCATTTCAAAACCCGCTGATTCGTTTTCCGTCGTTGATCTGATCTGCAGATCAACGGCCAGCGCTTAATCGCACTGGAATTTTCAATCGCATCCCCTTTTCTGCCACCCCCGATTGAGACCCTCCGATTAGATCTGGACCATCCACGTGTCCAGATCGGACGATCCAAAACTGCTCCTCCTTTTTCTTCTCTCGCTATCCTTTTTGCCTTTCTATGTAGATCTCCATCGTTGGTTGCCTTCATCCGACGGCTACGCTCCTCTCCTGCCTTCTGAAGCAGTCTAACCCATTTCGCAGGATTTCTTAATTGTTTTTTGTTTTATGCAGGTGTTTTCAATGGTTTTCCGTTGTATCACAAAGAAAGCCGAGGGTTGGGAAAGACGTTTCCTGCACCTTCAAAGCTACTAAAAGGAACCATTCACATGGTTGGATTCAATGATTTGTCAATGTTTCATGAGCATTGATGCCGAAAATCCCAGCGCGGCCCTGCACATCGACAAGACACTGTTTTATTCGAAAGAACAGTTAAAGAGTATCAGTTTTGAGAATAAAGCACAGCAGAAGAAGATTGAAGACAGTATTACGGGGATTACGGCTAAGACAGTTATCAAAAGCCTAATCCCCGACTCAAAACACAGTTTAAAGAAAACCTAAAGTGTTTTATCAGATAGAAAGGCTTCCACCGTTTCAACTAAAGGCGAATTAATTCCTCAGCTACCGTAAAGGCCACCTGTTGCCTCAAACCATTCAAACCAAAGGCTGAGTTATTGAAGAAAATCAGATATCCGCCTCCAGCACAGCCAGGGAGTTACTTCTGCAAAAAAATCAATGCAGAAAATATCTACAGAGTTACTCCACACAGCACACAGAGCCTCAAAGTCAAACAAAGCTTCCACCGAGCTTTGATATTTATTGTGAAACAGTTAATGTAGTGATCAACCTGTAAATTTCTCCCTCGAGCCTCTCAAAGGGCCGAGAAGTCTTCACTCTGCATTAATTGTCCTTGAGATATTTTGTTAAAATCTCACCTCCTCATCCTTCTATAAATACCTCAAAAGAAGATGAGAAATTGTTGGTTGCAGAACTTTGAAATACACTTGAGCTCGAGACTTCTATTTGTACATAGTGTTCACTGGCCCTTGAAGCTCTGTTTGTTCTAGAGTAGTTAGGTTGAATAGTGAAGATGATTGCTGAACTGAAACATTGGACTTGAAGATTGTAACTGGTTTGACATCAATATAAAAGCTGTTTCTTGGGATCCTGGTCTTTATCACTGGTGAAGTGCTTCTTTCTTTGTTAATCATTTTCCTTCTATGTATGCCATATTGTTCATTTTCCCTCTGTAAAGAACAGTTTAAACAGGTTTAGGATTTTCTGTATAGCAGTAACCTTCTCTGGCTGAGAAATCTTTATCTTAATGTTTTCTTCAGATTTGTTTATTTAAGAATGATTCCATACAGTTTAAACAGTTAGGAATGTTGGCGTTCCCTCGTCCTTCTGTTTGCTCAAACATTGTTCTCGAATGTTATTTCCATTATTTGCTATTAAAGTTAGACTAGAGAAGATATGGTTAGCACAGTTCCTGGGTCTTTTCTCCAATGAGATTAAATTTCCATGGTGTTCACTGACAGACTAGGTTTAAAAGTACTTTATCTGATCTTAAGTTACACTCTGTTTTTCTTATGTGTTTTCATACTTTCTGAAGGTAATTATGTGGATTACTGAATTGTTTGTCAATTAAGCTGCTTTAATAAGAACTTGCCCAAGAAGTCTATGGTTAGCCCTGTCCTTGGTTGGTTTTAAAACAATTACTTAAGAGGCTTTTCTTGTTTGGACTGACTATAAATCCTCTGAGAAATTATTATCAGTTTCCACCCCTCCAACATTTTAATGTTTCCATTTCATCATTTTAAATCTCAATAATCTTGTGGTATAGATGACTTGCCCCTTGGATCACACTTGATGTTGTTGTTCGATTAAAGCCCAGATATGACTCCATAGCCCAATGGACTAAAAACCAGCGTTATATCTGTCTATCTGCCAAAACTGTTCTATTTGCTTGCAACTTCTCACTTTTGAAACTTTTTGCACTTAGGACTTTCCCCTCAAGTAACATTTCATGCTCAACCATCCAAAACAAAACAAAACCTTTGGCCTTCATAACTAGCCTAATATCATTACCTTAAGATTTTCAAATACAATATCCATCTTTGTACATATTGGAGAGATCCCTCTCCGGATTCAGGAGGGCTAGATCCTAGAATCCCAAAGTTGGTTGAAATGATGTTAACTCTGTGATTGGACTCTCCCAATCTTGCTAATAAATTACAGAGACCTAACAACATCCTCAACAATTCCTTCCAGAGTTACTGTGGACCAATCTGCAAGCTACAGAAATGTTGTGGTTTTCCTTAAAGTGACTTGGAGGTTAAATTTCAACATAGTTTCCTTGGTCATGATATTGATGGAAGCCCCTAGATCAATCAGAGTGGTGGGGGCTATGATACCATCTATATGCACATCAAAAAATGGACTACCAGGGTCCAGGTACTTTAGAAATATCACCTTCACCAGCATTAGGTCAGACAGTTTTCCTACCACATTTATGGTGGGGGTATCTCTCTTCCTTCTCCTAGGTTTCTTGAAGCACTTTTATTTGATGAGACTATTGTAGATAGGGGAATCCTTAATGCCCTGGAGAAGTGGTATCCTTACAAACAAATTTTCCAACTCTCCTAGGAGTTTAGTATCCACTTGGGTGTACTGACTAGGGTGGATCAAGCGCTCAGGAAAAGGAGGTTGTTGGATATGAGTGTTACCTTCTTCCTTTTCTTTCTCAACCTCTACAGGTGGATATGGAGGATGGTTTTCTAGGATTATCCTTCCCAACTTGAGATTAACCTCCTGTATCTCCACAGCATAAGCTGGATAAGATGTTTCTCCACTGGGAGCCTGTTGTGCATGTCTATTGTTCGGGTTCAGATTGGGTTGTGCATGTATAGGTAGCCTAGGTGGAGTAGCATGAGTAAGATGAGGTTAAAGTTGGGGTGGAGGCATTAGAGAAGGTGGTTGATTTTTTTGAGGCCTCTACCCTTGGGATGAATTTTTCCACTAAGGTTGTTGTGGAACATACTACTGAAATGGTTGGTTTACTGGCTGAGAATGATATGAAAGGTTGTAATGCCAAGTAGGAGGTGTAGATCAATATGGAGGAGTGGGGGTGTACCAAGGTTGCACGGGTGCACTCCGATTGTTGTGATAGTAAGAGTAAGGTGCACCTTGCATACCTTGTCGATGTGGTCTAGGGCCTTGAGACCTTCTCTAGTTGATGTAACAGAATTGCTATGGCATTTCTTCCCCACCATGATATACAACCTTAAGTCCAATTAAGGAGGGACACTTTTCTGTGGCATGATTCTCATCAAAGACTAAGAAAACCTCTATGACATTCAGTGGACATTCATTTCTTGGGTGCTTCCTGGTATATCTAGGACAAAATATGGCCAGGGCTCTCTTTGCTTCCTCTTGCTTCCTTTTGACCTGGATTGTTTCCATTTTCAAATCAAAGGTGTGTTGCATGTCACTCTTGAAGTCCTCTAACATGTTTCCAATCTCATTTTTTATGAAGGTGGAAGAGGGAGGGGTAGTAGATGTACTTTTGCTAGCTCTACCCTTATTCCTAAACACCCTAGAATGGTTCCAGAAGGGATTTTTTATTGCTTCATAGGGTTTTTGGTAGATATCTCCTCCCAATAGCATATTCAAGGCTTCTATCATCTCTTCTCTGATCCCTTGAATAAGTACAAGTATAAGTGAGTCATGATCAAGAGTACAATTGGCTCTCTTATAGTTCAATTGAAACCTCTCTTAATAGTCCCCTAAGGATTCATCCAGCCCTAGAGTCATCCTAAAGATCCCATCCTTAGTTTCCTTAGACCTACAATAGTCTTTGTATTTGCTGTTGAATGTCTCTTCCATCTGTGCCCAAGTAGTGATATTATCCCCAGGTAGACCCATGAACCAGTGCAAGGATGCATCCTTAAGGGTGGATGGGAATAACTTCAAATTCTGATAATTAGAGGTGTAGTCATAAGTCCTAAAAACAAGAGAAGATTCAAACATGAATGTGTCAGGGTCCTCAGAGGTAAGTCCATGAAAGTGTGGGAGAGATGAGGGGATAATGTTATCATCATAGTTTCCCCATCTGCCTCTCTTATGGGAAAGTCTCTCTGGATCCCAACCATGGTTAAGATAGGTGAAGAAAACCCCTCAGTTGAAGCAAGGTCTTCTTCTTCTTCCCCAATAGGATCCTAAAAGTATGCAAAAGGCTCTTCTATAGGGGATTCAATCTGACTGCCACTGAAGAAGAGTGAAGGGTGGCTAGGATGTGATGTGGGGGTTTTAGGTAAGATTTGTCTTTGAGTATTCCATCTCCTACGAGACATGAAATTCAGATATTTTTGTATTTTTTCAATATTTCTGAAATGACATGAAAAGAAAGGAAAGAAGAAAATAATGCTAAAACAAAATCAAATTATCTACTAGACATCTCCTCGACAACTGCACCAAAAAGTGGTCAGCCCTGGTATTGCACCAAGAGTGTTGCAACTCCCAAGGGCTACCCTACTTTACTTTATTAACCTAGGATTCGTACAAAATTGAAGGTGACAGTGTTATATACACAACAGATGCATTTTGTTCATGTCATCATCTTCTACTTTACGAAAGGGTGCTATTTCTTAAACTAAGATAAAAATCGAAAAGTAAATTGCTGGAAGGAAATGACAAAAAGGAAACTAATTAATTTGCATAAAGGAAATGATAGAAACGAAACTAATTTAATCTGCAGAAAGGAAATATAAGAAATAAACTAAATTAAATTTTTGAAAATAAATGGCAGAATCGAAACTAATTCTAAATCACACTTAACTTTGCCAAATGGGTAAATTCACTCTACTTATCCTCTAGTCTATCTACCATGCCTCTATCCATACATCTAAGTTATCCATGACTTTGTTCTAATTGAAAAAGTGTTGATTTATAGCTTGGAGGAAAAAAAGGCTAATGAGACTAATAGAGGGCTTAATGCATGAAACGAGGCTTTGAAATGGAAATTGGGGGTTTAAACCAGATTAAAACTTTATTATAGCGCAAATATGCTTTGGAGTGGAATAATTTGAAAAGTGCGATGGTGGAGATGCGATGGAGCAAAATTTGTGACATGTGAAATGCGATGGGAAAGAAATGAAAAATGAGAAATTCAAAGAGGAAAGAATTGCGAAATGCAAAATGCAAAAAGGACGAAGTTTGTGATCTACGATATCTGATATCGCAATATCACAATCGGAAAAAAGAGCAGTAGGTATTAAAATAAAGGGGAAAAGGTTGCGAAATTCAATTTATGATGGGTGATGTCGTAGTGGGACTGGTGGTAGAGTGTGATCGCAATATCACAATCAGCAGATAGGAGAGGTAAGTCTGAAAAGGAACCAAATGAAAAATGTGATCTGCGATGAGCAAAGTACGATAGCGGGGATTTTGAAGAGGAAAGGAAGAGGTCGAGGTTTGATATTTTTTCAAGCGTTTTGTGTTGGAAAGGTAAAGGTGAGGTGAAAAGGGAACATCACTGAGATATTGAGTAACAGAAAAGGAAAGGGAAGGGGTTCTGCGATGGCCAAGATGTGATAATCTGGAAAGTCCAAGGTAAAAGAGCATATGCAAAACGTTAATGGCTTCTATGAATAAAAGGGGTGCGATAGTTGATAGAAAGACAAAAAGGACAGAAATGGAGCGTAACAGAGGTGTTTGGAAGTGTAACACAGAGATGAAAAATGAGGCGGGGAGACACCATGGAGATGCTCTCGAGTTTTATCACTAATTCCCATAAACAAATCTACTAGTATATGCACGAAATACATGCAAAGTCATGAAAATGCATTACAAAAGGAAGGCTGAAAATGGTAATGCAACTCTACTTTTAATCTCAAAAATAGTGAACAGAAATCAGTTTTTGGATCTGTGGGAAGGTTCGCCCTCCTCGAGCCCTGTAGATAGAGTTTAGAAGGGGGTCTTGATCCATAGATTTTTTGTTTTTCTCTATTCTATTACTCTCATAAAAAAATGAAAAAATGCAGTATCACACTGAAAGAAAAACTAAAAAGTAATGAAAATATCAGAAGCATAACTAATTGAATGACAGAAAGAAACTTAGCTAAATAGAAGAAAGGAAATAATGGTAACATAAGAGAAGTTGAGGAAAATGGGTTGGGCCCTAACCGTCGAGCCTAGATCTCTGAAAATTAAATAAAAGAAATGAAATCAATCTGATCATTTCAAAAAATAATAACCTCATACATTTCTGAAAGTTTGATCACTGAGTAAAATAATAAAAAACTCAATAGCTTGCAACAAAGTTCCAACTAGAATTGACTCCCTTCCCTAGCTCTAGCTTTTCTCTATTTATTCTACAGGGAAGCTACCAACAACTCCCTTGAAAATGGTGATTGAGTCCACTTATCCCCAAGTAAACATAGATTGAGTGCCCTCGTCTTTGAGTTGCTTGGCTGCCTCTGGAACTCAAATTGCTAGAGAAAATCTTTGGGGTGATTGAGTCCACTTGACTCCAAGTCAACAAATATTGAGTGCACTCCTCTTGGATTTTCTTGGTTGCCTCTACAACTCGAATTACTAGAGATAATCTTTGGGGTGATTGAGTCTAGTTCACTCCAATTACAAAAAGGCTTAATAATTCATAATTTTCTGCAATCAACCTCATATTAGGCACTTGGAGTATGTTAGCATTAATCGCCACCTATACTAGCATCATAAAACCAAATAATAATAAAAATGCATGAAAAAGAGATTTAAGAAAGAAAAAAGGTGACCATTAACCCCTCCAAATATGTCTAATGATGGAGCTCATCAGGAACTATATTCATGGGGTTAATGGTCACCTTAAAAAATAGTCAACAAAAATAATAAGTTCATCAATGAAAACAAAATATTATCATTTGTTTGTATGTTCATGTTGCATAATCAGATAATTATAAATAAACTTTGAACACCAAAAAATTAATTTATTCAATTTTCTAAAAATCATTCTGATACACCTTGGTTGGAACTCAATTAATGGGCAGTCATGGGCCAACCTAACTTCACATATCTACCCAACCTTTGTCTCGCCTATTTCACCCGTCGCCCAACTCATCTAGTATGTCTACTTAATGAACCACTAAAGTGAAAATTGGAAATTATGGTATAAACGTAAATTCAATTCTCTTCGTTTCCAGAATAATATATTAACTACTTAACAAGGCCAACCACATGAAGGTGGAAGCTCATATAGCCCCTCCTTGCCACCCCCACTCACATCACTCTTAATTCCCCATACCCAATACATCTACTATATTATATTTGAAAGAAACATAGTAACATTCAAACATAAAAAATAAGAAAATAAAAATTTTAGGTGAACGAAAGAAAACAAACCAACTAAAAATATTTAAATACATACCTCAGACTTTTCATCATTTTTATATCATTAATATTCTTCCCCATCCATATCATCATCTATATCGTATAATTAAAAATTCATGTATAAAGGATTCACCATATTAGCATCATAATCATCATCATTATCCTCGTGTATATCGTCATCTATAACATTTCCTTCTACATTTGGTTCAACTTCTTCAATTTGTTCGTTCCACAAAATGTCAATATCATATAGTTCATCCAAATTAACATTTCCTCAATTAGCAAATATTCCTTGAACTTCTTCGACATCTTTGTCTAAAATTGCATGAACCCCATGTTACTCTACATAATCTTCTTCTTCAATTTAATCTTGTTCCACTACATTATATTTTATAGGCCTTCCTCTACGATCATATTTAACAACATATGACAAACCCAGTTTACTTGGAAAGTATACATAAAATAATTGTTCACATTGTCTTTAAAGAACATATTTATTTGAACTTGGCTCAATATTTTTTGTATCAACCATGGTAAATTTGTTAGCATGCTGAATAACAATTCTATCAGGGTCACATTCATGGATTCATAGCCTATACCATTTGACATCATACATAGCCTTTTTTAAGGTTCAAAGTCACACTCAAGTATATCACACATATGAACTTGTTAGTGATAAAAATTATACCCTTGGATGGAAGAAAGAACTGCTTAAGAAAACTCATAAAGAGTTGAAGCAATAATGGACCAAAAGGCGGAAAAAAGAACGCAAAGAATAATTTTAGTATTTGGTTAAGTGGAAGAATCAACCATAAAAATGTGATACTTGCATGCAAAACAAAACAAAAAAATATCAAGCATGGTACAAGTATTGAAGATATTATGAACAATTATTTTCTTCCTTGGGAGTTTGATACAAGAGTATCTTACGGATTAAACTCATGATTTACTAAAGGAAGTTGGTTTCCTCAAAATTCCATTTAATGGAGGAAGTGGTTTTCCTGAAAGGTTCATTTCAATTGTAATAATTAGTATTAGTTCTATAAATATCTATGATTATGAGGTTTTGATGCATATAATTTTTTCTTCCTTGTAATAGTACAAACTTAGCTAAAATAGGAGATTGTTAGATAATTTAGGGAAATAAATGAAATTGTTTGTAAGAGAGTTTTAATGTATGAATTATTTGATGTAATAACATTAGAGTTTCTCTATCTATTAGAGTAAGAATGAGAGAAAGGAAATATGAGTAGACCTAAAGTGTGGTGATAGTGTAATTCAATCACAAACCTTTGATCATTCTTTATTTAATTAGTATACATGTCTCAAGTTCATTTTTAATTATGATTTGATGGATCGAATATTATGCTAAAAACATTTTATTCTAATCTGTATTTTTAAATGATATTTAATTGAGAGTAAGTAATGGTCAAGGTTTTCAGTAGGGTTTCTAGCACTTTCCTTAAAACTTGTTGGAGACAATATTCCTTTTGTTAATGCTTCCAGCGCATAATTTTGCATTATATCAAAATGATCTCAAAAATTAAAAATTTATTTTACAATCCTTTCTATGGTATTTTCAATTTAGATGCTTAAGTGAGAGAAATATTTCCTTCAAGCCTTGTTTTTTTATATCAACATACTAGCCTTTGGTGCAAGTGTTGGTGTCCGGATGTGAACAATATTCAAACCCTTTTTCCACATAAATTATCAACCTAGGTGTGTTAGCTATTTCAAGACTAACACCCATAGTATATGCAAGAGCAATGGAATAATCTGCTATTGAATCACAGGCTTTAATAAATGGAAAACAAGCAAATATTATAACAACAATTTAGGAATGATTCAAGAATTAAAAAGATATCCACATCAATTATAGAATTACTATGGAACAACAGTTACCAAATCAATCTGAAATATGAAATCAACAAAAGAAATATAACGCAGCACCCGATCAGAAGAGTGGGCCCAACTCCCTGATCAGGGTTGTGGAAAACTCACAGCGTACAAGTAGAACAAGAAAGCATTGTGCATTCAATTAATGGAAAAATGCTTCTGTTACAAAATTTGTCTCTTCTTTCTTAACCCTGATTCATAGCCCAAACGCCCTCTTTATACAAATGTTCAGGAAATCGTATATTTCCTCTAACAACTAAAAATCTACAATTATACATCTGTTACAATAGTAACCTAGTTGAAAAAAGGAAACAATGAAAAGCCTAAAATAGCACTGGGGTAAGACGAAGTTTGTTGTGCTGTAGCAACAGGTAAAGATAGCACTGGAAATTAGGAGTTGCTTCGTGGATCGCAGTTGTAATCCCTTTGCTTTTACCAAATCTGTAAAAATACCAGAGTTATTGCTTACAAGGTAAAGCCTCCATGACTATTACTTCATTAATCAAATATTCCATGTAAGATAGTGGTAAGGTGTTTACCTCATGTGTTTTAGAACGATTAAAAATGAAAAGATATAGAAAGGTGGGAGAAAATGGGAGAGAGACGTATACAGATTTGGTACCCAACATCTCCCCTGAACTGTTCTATCTGCATGTACTCATGCATCTCGTCATCTCCTCAGATCTGGGTTGGACTGCTATGGATGCCATGAAGCTGTGTGAGATCATATTCTTCGGCCATCTCTGTCCCAGGGGGTTTATAACCTTTCATTAGAACAACATCCTTCCACCAGTCTGGGTCAACGTTGTATGCAAGAGTATATTTCTTGGTTGACAACCAAATAAGGGGAAACTAAAACCTCAATCCCACCCACCTAACCCCACAAGTCTGAATGCACGCCAAAAAATGTGGCACCCTTTCTAATGCTCGTGAAAAGTTAGGTGCTCCAAATGGTTCTCGACCTTTGATGGCTGAAGATGACAACATCCACCTCCTTTGACAATTGTCCAGTGCTTCCTTATGAAAATTTATTATCTGTCTGACACAGAGGTCAGCACTCCATTTATGGGTTATCAACATGTGTCCTCTATGCCCCTCAATCTGTAAAAAGGTAAAATGATTGTTATAAATATTTTTTGACTGACCATGCTCCCTCATCATCATTAGCGGCCTTGTGACTTGCTTTTCTTCCGACATATCATAGGCCTTTCTGCATTTAATCTCATTGATGGTATAGGAGGCGAAGGATTTTAAATGAATATCCCCCACGAATGGAACACGGTTGAAGGCCTGATCATGTCTTAAGAAGTAACCATGCATGTAGAGCTCGCACATTAAGTTTTTTCCTGTGATATCATGAATTTTAAAGATACGAAGAAACAGGATGGGATCCTCAATCTCGTGAAAAATTTCTTTATATATACTCTCAAGAAAAAAGAAAAGAATTTTTTCATGAAGGAATAAGGCATAGCTATGTGCGGGAGGTCTATAGGCCATTACCTGATGCACCAAGGAAAACATCTTCTCCTTATCTGATTGCAGCAACTGCACTTGTTTCTCTAACTCTTCTATCTTGGCCTTTTGTTTTTCTTGCCTCTGCCACACTTTATCCGACCAGTTTATGTACCCTGTAACGATCCCAACAGCCTGCTCTCGAACCCGCATTGTCTCCTTATTATGTCCATTTGTAGTGGGCTTCCATCTCTGCATTTTAGCAGCCAGGAAGAATTCCTGACCCTCAAACATCTATTCAATTGGACCAGTCTATGTAGCTGCAGAGGAGACCTCAAATTTTTTTTTTACTGCATTCCACTTATAAACTTTTACCTTCTTCTTCAACCAGGAAACTTACCTCTTCAGCTCGCAAACTTCCTTCTTCAATCGCATGGTTTCATTGAACTGAAGCTGATACATTTTCTTAAGAGGTAATCTCCTTTTCTCACACTGTTCAGTGCATTCATGTTTAATAATAAATTCACCTCCTAGGCCTATAACAGGTTCAGGAGGTAGTGCAATGTTGTCGATGTCATCGACTAGTTTTTCTGCTAGGTCTTTCTCGCTGGGAACCCTATCTTTAGGGGTGTTATTTTATGCATTTACCTTAGGTAATTATGTTTATTGTTCAGTGCCTCCATCAAAAATCCTGTATTCTAGTGTTTTCGCATGAATTTCGTCTCCCTTTTGAGTTTCTGGGTGCTCCTACTGAGATTCAGCAATTACTGGGTTGATATTAGCCATGTCCTTCCCTGGGTCGACGAAATGAAGCACTGGTGGAATAACTATTTCCTCCATTAATCATTGGGATGAACGAAACCCTCCCACCCCTTTAGGCATCATAAACTGAAAAGGAGAACGAGGAACAACTTCATCGTCCTTGTTTCCAATTTGGGCCAAACTTTCGTGCACTGCTACTTTTGTCGAGGTCGATGTTGGTTCCTGTGGAAAATTTTCAATTCTAAAGGTTATTTCCTTTATGTCCTCTTGTCCTTCATGCATTAATTCCTCACCTACAATCGATACTAGTTCTTGTGGGACAGTACTGACTTCATGGGTCATTTCTCCTTTCTCTTCCTTTTCTTCATGAAATGCTTCCTCTTCTATGGTTGACACTGGTTCTTGTGGAATAGTGCTGACTTCGCAGATTGATTCTTCTCTGTCTCCATGTTCTCGTTGAATCATGGGTGGTTCTTGTGTAACACTCCCGCTTAATTTGATATTAATATCTACTTGTGTAGGTGACATTGTTTCTTGCGAAACAACATCACTTGCCATCCCTCTGTCTGATCTTCCTCCTTCCTGTTGTTTATTAATGAAAGTTGAAGATTGTAAGACATCTCAACTTCATGCATTATATCCATAATTCCTTCATCTCTAGTTTCTTCAGGGAAGGCTGATTCTTGTGTCACAGCCTCGATTGTATCAACAATTGTCTCCTCCATTCCCATTTCTTCTGGTTCTTCCTGATCAATGTAGTATCCCAAAATGGGGAAGCAACAATATATGAACACAATAATGGAAATAGCAGTGCAAATAAACTCATAAAAATGTGAGAGGAACATATATCCATCATATTAATCTCATAGCAACAAATTTATACAATTTCTTGAGGAAATAATCACTCAAGTAGGCACAGCAAGCCTCAAGAAAGCATGTACATAAAATATGAAGAACACTTCTACACAAATATTTCCCAAGGCTATGATAGCGTAGTTTTATTCGGAATAACTTCTGATGGAGAATTTAAATACATGTATCTTCAATGATATAGCCCATAAAATGTTGGGAGTGAAGATCTAGACTCCCAAACCCAATTTCAAGACAATCCGAAGAGGATTTCCTGAAATATGCAAAAAGTGAAAAATTTTGAAATGCAGTCCTAGGACTGAATAGTGGCCACAACTATAGAACTAGATGGAGATGGCTTAAGATGATTCATAATATTTATAAACCTCCTCCAATGTATCTTACAAGTGAAAGGTTGATCCTAACACTGAAGATCTCACCCTCCAAACAAATGCTGCAACCCCTCACTACAGATGGTCACATAAATAACGCAGTCACTGTGGGATACTGCCCTATAGGTGAAAGAAAATATGTTGGCTAAGTGCCAAGATGTGAAATCAGCTCTATAATCTTCCTCACTGATCTCCCAAAGGAAATAAATGTTCCTCCCCTGAAAAACAAGCTCCGGAAGTGGTGTTCTCAACCCTTCGCTTCAACACCCTACAACACAACACAGCTCTAAACAGAAAATGCATTATAGCTAACGGAGGTAGCTTGGCCTCAAGCCTGGATGTGGAGAAATACAGTACAAGATCCCTCAAGAGTATTCTCAAGAAAAGAGAGGTTATTCCTAAACAGGAATGCCTTGTGCTAAGCAGCACAGCAATTTCAACTAAATAGTTGAAGAATGCACAATAGTCATGCAAACCACAAATTCAATAATCCATATCATAACATGTCTTGCTATGGCTACCTTGCCCTCATTATATATGAGTGGAAGACTTCTCATATTGGGTCCCACTCATTAGGGTTTCCTTCACTAAGGAATATTCCCCCCACTATCACTGCATTGTCTCCATAGATGATCATGCACCTTCTATTCCAGCGTTGTTGACTTGGTCAAACTTGACCTTTTCCACATGTAATTGTCCCTTTTCACACATGAGGGTGTGAAATAAAACCATAATAATGATCCATTTTCACATCATGAGGGATTTTATTCCTATTTTTGAAATGTATGGGCCTCCTTACCCATTTATCTATCTCCTAGGTGTCAAAAGAAAAAATCAATATTCCAATTAGCTGCATGCTAATGCTAATTTTGGAATATTATAGTCCTTCCCTCCCAAATGTTGCTTGTCCTCAAGCAACTACGAGGATATAACTGAGAAGTCTCCCCTCCTCCTGTAGCATCCACATATAATAAACTCCTTCGAGGAATAAGATGTTGTCTCATCAACAGATCTCCATATTGCCCCTCCCAAGCATGTAAGCTAGCTAAATAGATATCATCACGAGAAAGTAGAGTACTCAAGGAGGCAATAAGGTGTTTTCCAGAGGTCCATTTGAGGTATGGGATCTGAAATGTATTGGGAATCATCATTCCCTTGTGGATCCTCCATCCTCAAGCTATCATCCATACAAAATGAGTTACCTCCCAACATGGCAACTCCTGAAAATTCTCCTCCATCTTTGGCTCCTTCAAAGTAGGTAGGAAAAATAGCTGAACATGGTAGACAAAATAGCCTACCCCACACTATTCTCCTCTCCACTTATGATAATTGTAGAGTATCTACTAATCTTGGGCTATAATAAAGTTTCCCTCAAGTGGCAAGAAAGAGACTAGATCTCCAAAGACCTTTTCTCCAACGTTGTGAATCAAGCTGGCCCAAACCATCCCATATGTGATGGATAGGACATGATCACCACATGGCATCGAAATTAGAAAAATACTGAAGGTTTCATATAGTGCTGAAAGGTACCAAAAGTTTCCCAAGTGGTCACAATGCATTTTTCCTAACTGCTATTTCATAAAATAATATGGCAAGTTGTTTCTTGACAAAGTGCTAGTTGTGTATGTTATCACATCTACTAGTGAACAGTAAATGTCTTGGTATATCAACTGAGCATACATGAAATAATAAAACACTTACCCAAGGCCACACAAAATATGGTTGTCTCCATCATAAAATTTAGCCTAAAATTGACCATGGAGCCCAATGATAAGCTTTCCCTCTTGTGGAGCAATGCACTATATAGAAATGGTAAGAGTATGAAAAAACATGTCCAGGATAGTGGCTGATACAAAAAGCAAGGTTCTTACCATGTCTTTGAGTAAGTGTTGGAAATATTGAGAGGGGGGGTGAATCAGTAGTCCTTTCAATTAGAGCCTTAGTTAATCTTCAATTATTATCAGTGTTTGTACACTGATAGCAGCAAACAAGAGAACACAAATGCACACAGCTTTTAAGGTTGAAACCCACTCTGGGACAAAAACCACCTAATGCTTCTTTAATACTTCTTTAATATTCAACTCCAATTGAAAATAAAGCTCCAACTTCCTAGAATCTAGAAAAGCATTCTTCTCCAGCTCCCACTGGATGGACGCCCCAACGCCTGAGATTCTTGGGTGGTGGTGTCCCGATGCCCACAACACCTGACATGTTACAGCTCACTAGCTCTGCCACCTATGAAAAATAAAACAAAAATGGACTCTGTGCCGAAGGGCAGATACTGTACAGCCCAATGTAGAATGATGCAAGAAGAAGATATACTATACCATAACCCCAAATTTGACACAACCACCTAATGATGATCCTAGACCTCCCAACACTGCCTCTTCAACCCTTGGCAGATAGACACTAGTACAATTTGTACAAAAATGTATTTACAATGACTAAGTACAATGATACCTTTACAATGATTTTATGCAGTGCTGCTCACTTGAAGACTTCATATGATGAAACTTATTTCTACTTTTATGCACCTTGGTTGTTTCTCTTGTCATGCTACCCTCTACTACACCTTTCTTTGCTTTGCTGCCGTAGAAAGTCTAGTCCTTTGCAACCCTTGACAACACATGATCTAGTTTTTTCTTGCCTTCTAGGAGCTCGATATTGAATCTGGTGTATCTTTGTTATTTCAAATCCTCAATATCTGATTTTCAGTCCTGTAGTATTCCTCTTAGTCATATTTCCAATGCTATAGGTCTGACCCAATTTGGATTCTTCAAGAGAGAGTTATACCCAATCTCTCACAATGCCCTAATTATGGATTATTTAAGCAGAGTGCACTTGTACGACATTCCACGTGTCATTTTTTCTTCATTTGGCTCTGAAATTGATAGAGAGAAAATTACAGACTGTGCACTATCTGCCACGTTTTACAAAATTATAATCCGATACTCATAGAGAGAGAGTTATGACGAATTTACCAAGGTCACTTCTTTAAGATGAATTTCAGGAGCCTGCACAAACCCTGAATTCCATAGATCATATCTCTAGAAATATTGCGCACCTTGACCTGAAATTTTTACAACATCTTCTTAGGATTTCGGCTTCACCTCATAAAAATTTCAGCTTCGAGCCTTCATAGAAAGAAATTTGGAGCGAAAATTCCACGATGACCTGTTTTAGATGGCGAAGTCCCTTACATAAGGAGGGAATGAGGATCACAATTTATATAAATGCTTAAGTTGAGAGCGGCTTCAACAAGTGAACGTGGGAGGGCTTTTAGGAGCTTAAAAAATGTTAATTATGACTTTTCAATGACCCATGCCTCAACCCCATGAGGTTTTAGCCCACTAACTAGGAGTACAAACTTCAAACATGAATATCTCTCAAACCGTGAAGAATTACATGGCATGCCATATATCAATGGAAACATCTCAACAAGTAGAAACCATCAAAAGCATTATTGACCCAGAATATATTAATTTGGTACATCAAAATTCCCATGCAATATTGGGTTAGCCCGTGGTGCTGCTTGGGTTGACATCAATGACAACCGCTGATCAACAGTAAGATGATACATAGATCCATGAATAAGTCCTCCATATTGGTATAACATACTTCGATGAAGAGGAATGAACCATGTGATGCATGAAGATCCTCCTTCTTATTCTTGGAAATCCAAGGTAATAATATCATATCTCTATAATAGATGTACCCATCCACTACTCCATCACTCTCACCTCCTCCTTGTCCACCAAATGCATCATATGTGAAGTGATCCTGGGGACACTTCATCAATACACCCAAGCTCCCAAGTGACAGTGTTGTTGGCTTATGTAAATAGGCTCCTACCAACTCATAGTTCCATTCTTTGACATGCCCATTGTCAAAGACATCTCCCACAATGCTGCTACATATAGGAAATTCCTTACAAAGTGGAAGTACCTCCTGATCATCCAAGGATAAGGAGTAACCCATTTGCACCATGCTAGTGCCATCTCCTTCTCCTGTAACATCATGCAAAGTATGGGAGAAAATCTGCACATGCTCTCCCAATAGCAACCAAAGCAACGACACTTTTTGTTGCCTTCTCACACCTCCATCATACAAATCATGTGGTGAAAACATAATGATTGATATGAAGAATGTCATATCAACACAATGCATCCATACTCCTTGCTGCCATATGATGCAAGTGTCCTACCAAACTTCCTCCATCCACATACCCTTTGAAGGAGGATATGTCGCATGATGGCCAAACTCCTTCAAGAGTATCCAACGTAGCCAAGCCTCCTGCTACCCAGTGTCATACATTTTCAAGTAGCTTTCCAACCTCTTTCTCACCATCCACACCCATCCATATAGATGTAGGTGCCTCCCATGATGCTCTACCTTGGTACTCTTACATTGAAGACTACCATCTCCCCTAATCAGATTCCTCCTTTTTCATTTCATGGGATGTTGAAATGCAACTCCTTGGAGATCTCCTAGAGAAGATCTCGTACCAATGACCATCTTGAATCCATAAAGATCCAAGTGTGTTGGAGAAAAAACCTCCTCACTGCAACTTAATGACAGCTTTTTCAATCTCCTCAATGGTATATTTTTTGTCTCATACTCGAACTCAAGGATGAACATACAGTTTTGTATAAGTATGTTTTGGACAAGGTTCATCCTATCCTCCAATAATTCACACCCCAAACACAAGTGTTGTGTGAAACTCAATAATGGCACATGAGGATGATGGTTCATTCCTTCCTTGAACGATTCAAGGTGGCATAGTGTAGTGCAATTCTGTTGTTCCAAATAAGCAGTATGAAATGGTATACAACCCTCCATAAGATTTTTTGAAATAATAGGAGATGGAAACTTAGGCATACCTTGGTGAAATTAGGGAGTATCTTGTATGGATGTAAGAGTTCCTTCCTCCAATGTGTTGGCTTCCCCAACTTCTGATGATGATGGTTTCTCCTCCATAGTTGTATCAGCACTGGTACATTCCTCCTTCAATGGTGGTGAGGGCTTCTCCTCCTCTGATTTCTCCTTATCAAATTTTCTAATCAACATTTGAGTAAATTCTACAAAAGTAGACACTCTTGCATGACTCAAATGGTTGAACCACAAAATGTGTGCTTCCCCCTCAAGGTGCAAAACTACAACCTCTACAGCCTCTCTTTCTACCACTGTATGTAGTAGGAATAACACATCCAGTTTCCTTTCCCAAGCCCTTTCTATAGATGACCCATCAAAAGTAGAGAATAGAAACCTATTGCCTTTAATTCTCCCTTTGTTGCAAGGTCTAATTTATTCCTCCAACTGAATGAACTATGGGAAAGCTAGAGTCTACTTGAATGTTTTAGGTTGAGATTTGTACTCAACAAGGTATTCACTTAGAATCTTGTGATCCAAGTGTCCTCCATCTTTCTGCAATTTGTCTCCTTTTTCAAAAGAAAAGGGTATAGTCCCACTGCTTCTTGCTTCTCTTATTTTCTTGACCTCCTTGTTGAGGTCCTTTTTAGATCTGAAAAGAGATGAGATAAAACTCATTCTCTCCATAATTCTGATCTTCCTCTTTGTCTTCTTATTCTTATGATAGCATAATGGTTGAGATCCACAGGCTGAGCCAAGATTATGCTCGGATACCACTGTAGTATCCCAAAATGGGGAAGCAGCAATATATGAACACAATAATAAAAATAGCAGTGAAAATCAACTCATAAAAATATGAGAGGAACATATAGCCATTATATTTATATCATAGTAGAAAATGTATACAAATTCTTGATGAAATAATCACTCAAGTAGGCACAACAAATCTCAAGAAAGCATGTACATAAAATATGAAGAAAACAGCTACACAAATATTGCCCAAGACTATGAAATCATAGTTTTACTGGGAATAACTGCTGCTGGAGAATTTAAATACATGTATTTGCAATGATATAGCTCATAAAATGTTGGGAGTGAAGATCTAGACTCCCAAAATCATTTTCAAGGCAATCCAGAGAGGATTTCTTGAAATATGAAAAAAGTGCAAAATGTCGAAATGCATTCGTAGGATTGAATAGCTACTAAAACTATAGAACTAGATATATATGGTTGAATATGATGCATAATATTTATAAACCTCCTCCAATGGATCTTCCAAGTGAAATTTTGATCCTAATGATGAATATCTCACCCTCCAAACAAACACTACAACCCCTCACTGCAAATGGTCACAGAAATAACGTAGTCACTGAGGGATACTGCACTATAGGGGAAAAAAAATATGTTTTCCAAGTGCCAAGATGTGAAATGAGCTCCAGAATCTTCCTCATTGATATCCCAAAGGAAAGAAAGCTTCCTCCCCTAAAAAACAAGCTTCGGAAGTTATGTTCTCAACCCTCCATTGCAACACCCTGCAACACAACCCAACTCTAAATAGAAATTGCGTTGTAGCTGAAGGAGGTAGCTTGGCCTTAAGCCTGGATGCAGAGAAATACAATACAAGATCCCTCAATAGGCTTCTCAAGAAATGATAAGGAATTCCTAAATAAGAATTCCTTGTGCTAAGCAGCACAACAATCTCAACTAAACAGTTGAAGAATGCATAATAGTCATGCAGACCACAAATTAAATCATCCATATCATAACATGTCTTGCTATGGTTGCCTTGCCCTCCTTATATACAAGTGGAAGCCTTCTCATCTTGGGTCCCACTCATTAGGTTTTCGTTCACTGAGGAATCTTCCTCCCACTTATCACTGTACTATCTCCATAGATGATCATCCACCTTCTATTCCAGCGCTATTGACTTGGTCAAACTTGACCTTGTCCACATGTAATTGCCCCTTTTCACACATGAGGGTGTGAAATACAGCCATAATAATGATCCATTTTCACATCATGAGGGATTTTATTCCTATCTTTTGAAATGTATGGGCCTCCTTACCCATTTATTTATCTCCTAGGTGTCAAAAGAGAAAATCAATATTCCAATTAGCTGCATGCTAATTTTGGAATATTACAATCAACCTCCATATCCATTTCTTTCGGCTCTTCCTGGTCTATTTACATTTCTTCTAACTGTTCTTCTTCTCCTAATCCAGCCAGAGATACTGGTTCTTCCTCCCTAGCAAAAATGACGATTGTTATCTCTTCTTCTGATGATTCGCAAAGTTCTTCCCAACAAACTCGAAAACGAACTATTGCATGCATGACCAGTAAGCAAACCAATCCATGGTTGGAGAGAACTGCCGGCATCTGACGTGAATTTCGAGCGGACTGTGCCATGTGCTGTAACTGTTTTAATAGAAATAAGGGAATGTTTAAAGAATGCACCTGAGCCTGTGGAAATCTAAGGTGAGCTAAAATTTTAAAATGATATTTAAACAGAGTTGTGGCCCGACCCTCGCAAATTATGTATTTCATTAAAAAACCTACTACTTCGTTCAATGGATACGGTACAGACTTGCACTCATATCCTCTACCCAATTGCATGACACTTTTCCCAGCCTGCAAAAACAGTACGAGAAACTCCGAGAGAGGAATTCTCCGAGAAATCCACTACTTCCCTTGCTGTCTCACCCCGCTAACTTCCACAATCACTTCTTCTGTGACAGGAAATTCCAATCCTCTTACCCGCGAGCGATTCTCATCAAAATTAAGCAAAAAATCCATTGTAATTCCCCTGTCAAACCCTTGCAAACTATCGAAGTGGGTATCCCATCCTGCATTGACAAAAACTTGCCATAAATATAGATTACTATGGACTAAGACTGTATTTTCAGGTTCATGCCGCACAGCTAGTCCACCCATCTTGTGGAGACTATAACCGCACTCTAGAACAACAGACTGTTGGATAGAGTGGTGGATACCAAATTTCAAAAAACAGTGTCATGGTGAAAAATGAGGAGTAATAAAGGTAAATACAGATGGTAATTCTTAGGAAACAGTAAAAATCATGAAAACGTATGGTAAGTGCAATGAATGGAATAGTCATTATTTCATATGAGGTGGAAATCACTAATCGATCTGTATCATATGCTTATTGTGGATCCCAATGCATCTTTAATGATTATACGGAAGGACTGTGGGGTGTACCATCACACGAAGTTGTAATAATGGATTTTGAAATCATCATTACGTCGTCATTTAGTTATGAAGGCACCCCCCCCCCCACCCCCCAAATTAAAAGTTGTCATCTGTGAAATTAATGTCTTGGCATGGAATATTTAATTAAATCCATAAAATTCAAGTGGAGACATACCTGGCGGCCTACCTAGAGGAATTGACAGTTTGTAGAATGGCGGCGCGAGTAGTAGCATCCGGAGTAACAACATCTGGAGAAACAAAATCTAGAGTAACAACATTGCGAGTAGTAGCATCTGGAGTAACAACATCTAGAGTAACAACACTGCGAGTAACATCATCCAGAGTAACAGCAGTGCGAGTAGCAGCATCCAGAGTAACAACAACTGGAGTAATAATAGTGTAACAACATCTGGAGTAACAACATGACGAGTAGCAACATCCAGAGTAACAACAGTGTGAGTAACAGCATCCGGAGTAGCAGCATCGTGAATAGCAGCAACCAAGGAGTAATAGCATCAAGTAGCAACAATCAAGGAGTAACAACAACATGAGTAGCATCAACTGAGTAACAACATCATGAGTAGCAGCAACTGAGTAACAACATCATGTGTGGCAGCAAATGACTAACAACATCATGAGTAGCAGGAACCGAGTAACAACATCATGATTAGTAGCAATGCGAGTAACAACATCGATATTTAGAAGAAAATTTTGAGATTTAAAACATTAATCCTTAGTGGTAAATCCTGCAAAAAGAGAACAAAATAAATAGTAACAGTATATATATATATATATATATATTAGATCAAGGATGTAGAGGAAGAGTTCTCTGGGTTGATAACATTCAAACCAAATTTCTCGGAGAGATGTTTGATAAAAGCGTCCTTAGAGGCTGGGCGTTGGTATAATCTTAGGCGATGTCCATTTACTATGAATGAAGCACGTGTATCATCAATTGTGACTAGGCTGGATGTTCCATTATCAACTACAACGTCCACCTCGTAAGGTCCCATCCAACAAGTACAAAGCTTTCCTTTAAAATCCTTAAAACAAGAGTCATAAAGTAATGCCTAGTCTCCCCTATGAAACACCTTGTTTTTGGTAAACTTATCATGTCATTTCATCCTCTGCTATAGAATTGCAGTAGTCCTCTGGACAGCCATTGAACGGATTTCATCCAGTTCATTAAGCTGGGCCATTCGGTGTTTCTGGGCATCTTACAGGTCCAAACCAACTTCAAGAACTGTTCTGAGCATACTGATTTAAAATTCCATTGGGAATAATGGGGATTTCCCATAAACCAACTCAAATGGTGAAAACCTAGTTGTGTTCCACCATGTTTTTCTTTATGCCCAAAGAGCTTCAGGTAGATTCTGAGCCTAATCCCAACGATGGTATGCCACAATTTTTGTCAATGTATTTTCTAATGTCTTTTTTGTGCTTTCCACTTGTCCATTCGTCTAGGGGTGGTATGGAGATGTCACCCTGTGCTTGACCCCATATTTCTACATTACCTTTGCTATCATGTGTGATGTAAATTATGCTCCTCCATCTGAAACAATCTCCCTTGGAGTACCATAATGAGCAAAAATGTCTTCTAATAGAAAATCTGAAAACACTTGCTCTGTTGCTTTCGCAACAGCTTTGGCTTCTACCCACTTAGTCACATAATCAATGCAGACCAAAATGTGAAAATTTTGCTAGGATGGTGGGTTGAAGGGTCTAACGAAGTCGATAGCCCATTTCTCAAAAGGTTCGAGGACTACCTGTGCCTGTAAAGGCATTTCATTAGCCCGACCAGGTTGCCCCATGCGCTGGCAACTATTAGACCTCCAGACATAATTTTGAGCATCCCGAAAGATAGAAGGCCAATAATATCCCATTTGTAGCACCTTATGGCCTATTATTTTGTCTGCAAAATGCCCTCCACAAGGGCCATCATGGGCATCCTTCAATACTTCATAAATATCATCCTCAGATACACAATGCCAAATATTCTTATCAGCTCCTGCATGAAAGAGGTACCCTGCCATTAGAGAATATTGGGCACTGCGATGAATAATTTTTTGTTGTTCCCTCTATGAAAAATGATGAAGCACCTTCCTTGTAGCAATATAGTTAGCAATATCTGCATACCATGGAGGTTTAGTAGAAATTCCAAAAATATGCTCATTGGGAAAACTATCTTCTATAGGTGTGCATTCATCATTGTTATCCATTCTAGACATAAAATTAGCAACTACATTATCTTTTCCTGGTTTGTCTACTATTGTAATATCAAATTCCTCAAGCAATAGCAACCATATTGTAATACGACCAAGAGTGATAGGTTTATTCATAAAATACCTTATTTTTGTATGTTGATTATGTACAAAAGTAGGATACCGGGTGATGTAGTGCTGGAACTTGTTGATAGCATATATGAAAGCAAGGAATTCTTTTTCTGTCACCATGTAATTTAATTCAGCAGTAATTAAATTCTTGCTGACATAGTAAACTGCATACAGTGTTTTGTCTGCTTGTTGTCCTACGACTGCTCCTACTGTTGTCTTGGAAGCATCAGCATGTATATGCAATGGTAATGCCCAATCAGGTCCTCGAAGGATTGGAGCCTTACAAATCAATCCCTTAATTTTCGTGAAAGCTGCTCCACAGTTTTTAGTCCACAAGAATTCTGCATCTTGTGTTAGCAATTGAAAAAGTGGATGTGTTATTTTAGGAAAATTTTCTATAAAACATATGTAATAAGCAGCACAACCAATAAATATGGTTTTTAAACTTTTGTGGTTATTGTTATTTGCAGAATCTGGATTATCCACAGTATCATAAAACATTGGTCGACGTTTCGAATCCCAATGGGGATCCATCATCACGATGAGAATGAAGAATGAAAAGAGGTCGCAGAAGGTCAAGGTATAAATAATGGAGGGTAATGATGTATGAGAGGAGCCGAGAATCTTATTTAAATTAATTATTTTTAATATTTAATATTTTAATAAAAACTAATTTTTTTTAATAAATATTTAAAGTTTTAAATTATCAATTTTAATTTTAAATTTTTTTATTATATAATAAACCCTAAGACTTAAATTAATCATACTAAACTAATTTCTAAAATTTTTGTCTAAATTTTTTTTGATTAATTTTAACTAATGTCTAAAAATTTTTATGACTAAAAATTATTTAATTACACCAAGGTATTCTATTCCTAACCTAAACTTTAACCTAAACTAGAAACTACCAATTATTAAACTAAGTGTAATTTAAATAAGAAGAAGATGTTTATTAATTATAAATAAATTTTTAAAATATGTTAATGATAATACTTAATGTATATTAATATAATTAATTAAAATTGTTTTTAATATTTAATATTTTAATAAAAACTAAAAAATTTTAATAAATATTTAAAGTTTTAAATTATTAATTTTTATTTTAATTTTTTTTATTATATAATAAACCCTAAGACTTAAATTAATCATACTAAACTAATTTCTATTAATATATATTTAATGTCTAAAAATTTTTATTTTAATGTCTAAATTTTTTTTTGAATAATTTTAACTAATGTCTAAAAATTTATGACTAACAATATTTTAATTGCACCAAGGTATTTAATTCCTAACCTAAACTTTAACCTAAACTAGAAACAACCAATTATTAAACTAAGTGTAATATAAATAAGGAGAAGATGTTTATTAATTATAAATAAATTTTTAAAATATGCTAATGATAATACTTAATGTATATTACTATAATTAATTAAACCTAATAAAGTATTATAATTTATTTAAATTCTAATAAGTTATTATAATTTATAAATGACCTTTAATTAAAATATTTGAAATTTTTACTTCCCCTCACTGATAATAATTATTAATTTATTTAATTATTACCGATGAGTGAAATAAAATGTTTTGTATGGTCAAGACCTTAAACTGCTAACTAAAATGGGAAGAAGCAAACCTACGAATTTATACCTGGGAGGCGGACGAACCTAATGAGCAAATATGTCTAATAAGAGGCTACCAACTGTCACTAATCTTGAATCCTTCGTCCCTGTTGATGTTATGCGGGTGTTTTATAATCTCCACCGCTTCTCTAATCTTTCATTTTTGATAGTGTTCCTCCCTTGCAATGATCTTAGCATCCTCAAGGCGTAAGTGATATTTCGTTTTCGAGGAGTGATCTGCAAGGGCCGAGGTTCAAGATCGCTCATGTTTAATATTGGCACCATGTTCCTTCATACGCTTTTGAAGAGAGCGCCCAGTTTCACCGATATAACTCTTTTCACATGAGCAGTCAATCTTGTAAACACCTTTAAGCTGCCCCTGACTAATGCTATCCTTAACTGAGCGCATATCTTGTCTAAAATTTTAGACATTAAAATAAAAAAATTTAGACATTAAATATATATTAATAGAAATTAGTTTAGTATGATTAATTTAATTCTTAGGGTCTATTATATAATTAAAAAATTAAAAAATTAAAATTAATAATTTAAAACTTTAAATATTTATTAAAAAAAATTAGTTTTTATTAAAATATTAAATATTAAAAATAATTTTAATTAATTGTATTAATATACATTAAGTATTATCATTAACATATTTTAAAATTTTTTTTATAATTAATAAACATCTTCTTCTTATTTAAATTACACTTAGTTTAATAATTGGTAGTTTCTAGTTTAGGTTAAAGTTTAGGTTAGCAATAAAATACCTTGGTGTAATTAAAATATTTTTTGTCATAAAAAATTTTAGACATTAGTTAAATTAATAAAAAAAAAAATAGACAAAAAATTTAGACATTAAAAGAAAAAAAAAATTAGATATTCAATATATATTAATAAAAATTAGTTTAGTATGATTAATTTAAGTCTTAGGGTCTATTATATAATAAAAAATTTTAAAATTAAAATTAATAATTTAAAAGTTTAAATATTTATTAAAATATTTTAGTTTTTATTAAAATATTAAATATTAAAAATAATTTATTTAAATAAGATTGTCGACTCCTCTCATACATCATTACCCTCCACTATTTATACTTTGACTTTCTGTGACCTTTTTTCATTCCTCATTCTCGTCCTGATGATGGATCCCCGTTGGGATTTGAAACGTCAACCAATGTTTTATGATACTGTAGATAATCCAGATTCTGCAAATAACAACCAATAAAGCTACGTACCTATGTGGGTGTCTTGGGTACCGAGAAGTGCAATATTACCTCTACTTTAGCTGGATCAACTCGAATTCCAGCAACTGAGAGAAAATGTTCCAATACTATTCCTTCTTCCCTTATCATATGGCATTTAATTGTACTCAGGGATATATGGGTCTCCTTACATCTTTTGGGCAATTTTTCCAGGTTTTCTAACTCTTCTTCAAATGAGTTTCCATATGGAGTAAAATAATCCATATAGATTTCAACTTTGTCATCAACCAAATCAGAAAAAATTCCCAGAATTTCCCTCTAGAAGGTTGCAGGATCATTACACAGGCCAAATGTGAGGACCTTGTATGCAAAGGTTCCCATGGGCATGTGAAAGTTGTTTTATCCTGGTCTTCTGGGGCTATGTGGATTTGGTGATATCCGCTGAATCCGTCTAGGAAGGAAAAGAACTTCTTCCCAGCCAAGGTGTCCAAGACTTGGTCAATGAATGGCAAAGGGAAATGGTCTTTTTGATTTGCCTTGTTTAGCTCCATGTAATCTACACAGATCTGCCATTTACCATTATTTTTTGGAACAATAACTAGTAGAGATACCCATTGGCTATCCAAGATGGGGTAAGTGAAACCTACATCCAATAATTTCTATAATACTTCTTTGACAATGTTCTTCAGAGTAGGATTCATTCTCCATTGGGGATGTCTCACAGGGTGACAGTCTTCCTTAATATAAATATGATGAGTACATAAGTTAGCAACGATCCCCTTCATGTCAGTATAATCCCAGGAAAAATCTTCTTGATGGTCTTGAAGGACTTTTAAAAGCTGTTTTTCTGGAATTCATACAAATTGGGGTTGATATTGAGTGTTTTCCCTCATTCAATTTCAATCGGAATACTATCATGGGATTTAGTTAGATGAATGTCTTCAATCTCATCTTCTGGTTCAATGTTTTCCTGTGTCTCACAGCTCATAGCAGATTCTAAAATCTAGCGAGTTGAACTAGAAATAGAACCAGTATCATTAATAAAAGTGTTAATGGTATCATCCTTGGTTTCTATTTTGAATTGCAGGTCCAGCCCAATGTTGAGGATTGGTCTAACTTCTTCAATTTCAGGTTCAGGATCTTCTACTAGTAAAGGTTTCTGTCTGGCTAATATTTTTTCAGATGGGCTAGGTTCCGCAGGGGGGTAGAGAGTAAGGTTCTTTGTAACCATCCCATTTGATATAATCATATGCCCAGATCGACACCCTATGTAGGCATCTACAGTTGCAAGCCAAGGTCTTCCCAATATCAATGCATGACCACCAACTAAGGATCGAGTTTGTAATACAATGAGGTCCACAGGACAATGCCATGAATCCACCGAAATAGTTAAATCTTCCAATTTCCCTACTAGTTTAATTGTAGACCTATCTGCTAATTCCAAGATAGTAGGGGTTCACTCAATTTTTTCGAGACCTAATGCATTCATTGTTTCAGAGGTAATAATATTGATGGAAACACCCAAATCTACGAGCACATTTGGGATTTCAACCCCATTGATTTGTACTATTAGAATTGGGTTTCCTGGATCCCCATATTTTACATGCATAGTCTTTCCTAGCATGATGTTGGACAGTCTACCCATCACATGAATGGTTAATGGATCCCTTGGTTTCTTAGAGCAGTAATATTTGAGAGTTCTTTCATATATAGGTACATCCCTCATAGCCTAGAGCAGGGGTATTTTGACAAAAATATTTTTCAATTCCCAGAGGAAGTCAAACTTTGCTTGAGTGTTTTTTTATTCAGGGTCACTCTTTCAGGATGTGGTGGAGTGGTTGGATGAACCTGGTTGAGAACAGCTTGGGAAAGTGTCTGATTTATCATGTTTTGTTCTGGTTTATCCCCAACTATCTTATGTTCTGGTTCTATAACTTCACTATCAATTTTTTCTATGATAATAGGTGAAGTAGGAGCATTTACTACCTGCCCAAATTGTAAGTTTATTTCATTAAGTCCTATGATAGAAATTATATATGGAAGGCTAATAGTGTCTGTTTGTTGAACCCCTTTATTATTAGGATTCAGATTGGGTTGGATAGGAAGATAGGGTTGAAGGGTTGGGTTTCTAGGAGGTACATTGGAGGGAAACTAAAGTTGTTGTTGTGGCATAGATTGGGGAAATTTCCCAACAGGAGAGGGTCCACACCAATTCTAATTCCATAAAGGGTTCGAACTGGCCCGGGGAACCCATTTTTGCCAGGGGGGTATTGATACTAAGACCACATATGTGAAAAGGGTATAGACTGGGGACCCATATTAAAATTATCAAAATACTGAGATGGGTCTTGAGGCATACCTGGATTCATATCTCGTGGTCGAGGTTGTCATGGCTTTCTCGGCCCCATGAAGTACAATTGATCTACTGCATTTTCTTCACTTGCCCCTTGAAAAACTGCCTTCAGTCCTGGCAAGGAAGCGCAAAAGCTGGTCGCATGAGTCTGTTCACAGATTGTGCAGGCTTCCACTGTGTTTAATGGGCATTCTTTCAATGGATGCTTCTTTCTGCATTGTGGGCATAATATAGCCATAGTCTTATCCAACTCTATCTTTTCCTATTTTTCTTGCAGAGTATCCATCTGGGCGGATAATGTGCTTAGGATATCAGTCCTTAGGTTGTCCAGTAGGTTTCTAATTTTTTCCTTTGTAACCCCTCCACCATAAGTATTTAATGACCAAATTCCTTGTCCACTTCTTGCAGCCCCTTGTGAACACTGAATGCACAAGTCGCATATGGTGTTAAATTCTTCTTTTGAATCATCTCCCTATCCTACTATGTTCAAAAGTTGCAGGGAATCTTCCCTCAATGCCCGAAGAAGGATAATATTCAGGATATCTTTATCCAGGTCACTATGGCCTGATCTCTGTAGTATATATTTGAGTTGTTCCACACAATCTTCCATTTTCTTGTCCTCCTTCTGTGCAAACTTAAAATATCCTCCTTGATTTCACAGGATTTACAGTAGTCCTAGTATTTTTCCAAAAAGACTTCTTTCATCGCATCCCATGAAGAAATGGTCTATCCTCCTAAATGCATGAACCATCGCAGGGTTGTCCCCTTTAAAGTAGTAGGAAATATTTTTAGCTTCTGAGCATCAACAATGTAATCATACCCTCGATAAACAATGTCAAATTTGAAGAGGAATGTATTGGGGTCTTTAAAAGAAATCCCATGAAAATTAGGCACAGTCGTTAAAGGAATGGGCTTCATTGGTGTATCTCCTACAATGTTTCCAATTGGAAAATCAATAGAATAACTTGTAGGTGCCATAAATATTCTCCAATACTCACCCAAGATTTTAAGTGTTTCTGTGACTAATACTTGGGGTGATTCGACTATAGGAGGTTTCATGGCATTTTTTCAGTCTCGTGGTGACGTAAAATCCTTCAGGAATTATTTTTCCAAACCCGAATTTCTTACTTCAACTATAGGGGGTCTCATGGCACTCCCTTGGTCTCGTGGTGATGAAAACCCTTTCGGAGGTTCTTCTTCCCATATAGAATTGCTCAGTTATTCCGACCCTCTACTTGCTATTTCTTCCACCTCTGCCAACAGCAGGGATATCTCCTCCACCGATACTTTATTTATTTTTCCTTCCATTGTCAAAAGGGTTCCCTGTCATACCATGGATGGCACAGGCTACTCGACTGACTGCCCTTCGGACTTTGTTTTCACCCTTACCCTAACAGCATCACGATAAGATGCTTCAGATTCAGCCTTTGCGATGATCTCCTAGATATATGTCTTCCTTCCCAAATCCATTCATTTCTTTGGGGGTCTTCCTCTGCCCCTCTTATTTAGATCTTTGTTCATACAATTGGTAGGAATAATTCATTAAACTAACAAAATATCTCAGGACCCGGAGCGGGATAGATAGCTTCCTCCCTGGGGTGAGAGAGTAGGTTCAAACAGAAAATCAAATAAACTAAAATAAAATAAAAGTTCAGGACCTGAAGTAGCGTGATCAAGTACCCTCCCCAAGACGAGAAGTTGGACCTTTCAGAAAAATAATAAAAAAGCAGAAAAACTGAATGTTATTCTCAAGACTTAGAGCAAGGTAATGGATTCCCTCCCCAAGATGAGAGATCGGTTCTAATGAAATGAAAAACAAAGAAAAACAACACAATATGCTCAGGACTTGGAGCAGGGTAATGAATTTCCTCTCCAAGACAAGAGATTGACCCTTAGATCAATTGCAGATTGGGTTCTTGCACCTTGTTAGCCTTCCCCAGCAACAATGCCAAAATTTTGGTGTCCGGATATGAACAATATTCAAACCCTTTTTCCACATAAATTATAAACCCAGGTGCGTTAGCTATTTCAAGACTAACGCACATAGTATATGAAAGAGAAATGGCATAATCTGCTATCAAATCACAGGCTTTAATTAATGGAAAAAAATCAATTGCTGTAACAAAAATTTAAGAATCATTGCAGAATTAAAAATATATCCACAACAATTACAGAATTACACTGGAACGGCAGCTACCAAATCAAACTGAAATATGAAATCAACAAAAGAAAGATAATGTAGCACCTGATCAGAAGAGTGGGCCCAACTCCCTAATCAGGGTTGTGGCAAACTCACAGCTTACAAGTAGAACAACAAAGCACTGTGCATTCAATTAATTGAAAAATGCTTCTGTTACAAAATCTGTCTCTTCTTTCTTAACCTCGATTCACAGCCTGAAGGCCCTCTTTATAAAAATGTTCAAGGAATCGTAGATTTCCTCTAACAACTAAACATCTACAATTATACATTTGTTACAACAACAACCTAGTTACCAAAATGAAACCATGAAAAGCCTGAAATAGCACTGGGGTAAGACGGAGTCTATTGCACTGTAGCAGCAAGTAAAGATAGCGCTAGAAATTAGGAGTTTCTCCGTGACTCACAACTATAATCCCTTTACTTTTACCAAATCTATAAAAATACTGTAGATAATTGTTACAAACGTAAAACCTCCATGAATATTACTTCATTAATCAAATATTCCATGTAAGATAGTGGGAAGGGGTTTACCTCATGTTTTTTAGAAAAATTAATGATGCAAAGAGATAGAAAGGTCGGCAAAAATGGGAGAGAAAAGAATACAGATTTGGTACCCAACAGCAAGGTTCCTCTTACCCATGTTAAATATTGGTTGGTCTTAATTTAATTAGATTGAGTCACTTAGAGTTGAATAGGGTCTTTTGAATTCATAGTTTTCAAGAAATGCACATATGTGAAGGGTCTTAATGGTCATCATTTTTGTGATAGGAGTCAATGTCAAAGAAAAATCCAAAAATATTTCATGCATGAGCAAATATGGTCATTACAATGAAATTTGACAAGAATACCAAAGTTCGTAGCGAAATCAGTGTAAAACAGTCAGAATTCGCTATAGACTTTCCTAAAAACTTTGTTTTTGCAGTGAGAAAGAATTTTAATGTTTTTCAAGCATTAAATTTCTTTTTGAAGCACATCAATCATCTAGAATGGTTAAAATGTATCAATGGAGACTTTGGTTAGTGAGAACACTCATCATAGAAGATGATTGGGCTTCCAGCTCATCATGTCGGACACATCATCAAGCATAACTGCACTCACTTTTGCCACCTCACCATTGGATAAATCACCATCTAAATTCAGGTTTACAAGGTCTTAACTCCAATGTATCAGTTGGCTAACGCCTCAACATGTTAGTTTGGTTCAATGGAGATGGTACAAGTTGAATTGAAGAAAAAGGGTCTTAAAGTGATTATGCAACATGATGATGTTAAACATGGTAAGGCACACATTTTTTGTCACTCTTTACCTTAAGCTATCATCACAAGACATATGCAGGCTACAAATATTATTTTAGGGAAAAGAAGAAGAAATTACAAAAAAAATTTGCTAGATTAGGTGAGTTCGCAGTGTGCTCGAGACTTGAGACTGAGTATTCACTAGAAACTCACTGTAGGTTTCCTTAAGCTAACAATTGTTCAAAAAATACATGGAATATGGTGCTAGAGGCATGTATTTAGCTTATTAGCCCCAAGTAAGACCCTCCAATAGTCAAAAATGTTAAAGGTTATACAAAAGGTGGTGAAATGAAAACACTGCGAAGTCTCCTGAAATTTCATGTACATGACTATTTTAGCAGCCAACTTCAACTTCAATTCTGACCAAATAAAAATAATTTTGGAAATATGAAGCAGGTTTTCACTTCAGCGCAAGCCCATATACAAAAAACTCTTTGATTTTCCACAAAACCATCAGGGTTTGGAAATTATGCACTCATCTTTGAGGCCTATTTCTCAAAAATTTCACTAACTAGATTTATGAAAAAATTGTAAAATTTGACTTGGAGGAGGTCCACCTCAGAATCCACGTGGCATAATGACACATAAGCACTCCAATACACTCAAAAAATTAGTTGGTTTAAGTTGATAAGGGTTATTAAATGGATTTTTTGATTTATTTAATGAAAGAAGAGTCTGTTTTGTATTCAAACTCCGCAAAACAGAAATATCCCTAGGAAGTCTCCAAGTGATGTAATCCTATTTGAAATAGGTCTCTGATGTGGGAATTCAAAACTAGAAAGGTGGAATATAATTTTTATGAGTCCTAACTCTATAAATAAGAGATTTTTAGAGTTAGAAAGGGTTGATGGATGTTATATTGCAAACTACTATTGTAAATATTTTTTTTCAGTAATATACAGTGCAGTTGACTTCTTTTCTTACCTGAGATTCATTGGTATTCTCATATGTATTTGTATTTTATGTTTTGTTACTTTATCTTCAGTATTATAGTTGTGTGATTACTTGGAATTCATGGTCAACATGCTCCAACTTCCTTTATACATATATTCTGATGTAAATGTTATGTTGAATTAGAATACACATGCCTCAACTTCCATGAGAGACGTTTCATATGTCACTGATTTTTCATACTCACTTCATATGACCAATGGTAGTTATTTTTTTGCATATTTCACTTGAACAAAAATACATTTATAAACAATTTCAGAGTTATCCATATGTTGATATTTAATTACTTAATATCATCTTTATCCTTGAGAGAGCCCTCCCAGGATGGAAAGGATAAGTTCTAGCTAAAAGTAGGTTTGAAATAATTACTCTAAGTTGATTGTTGAAGCAACCTATCAAATTCAATTTGGTGATAACATTTTGGTGCATCTGTCGGGAGTCTAAAGAAACATTTTCCCGAATTTTTTTTCTCAAAAAGAAATACTGAACTCTTGAAGGTAGCAGGAGCCTAGCAGAATTTGAGGTTGCATTCTACCTTGGCGACTCCATTCTTAAAGACTTCATAAATTCATATCCTCATGGTGACTCCACTACTTGAAGATCAGTAGCTTGATGAAGTTCCAAGATGAGTTATATTGCAAGAAATAATTCCAGGTATGCCCCTATGAATCAGTCTCACATCCTCGGTTTTCCAAATCCTATGACAAGGGTTAATCAGATAACTTATCTTCCCATATTTAAAGATGAAAAGAAAGATAATGCTTCTCTTGAGTTGGTTAGATTCCATATGCATGTGCATAATTTTCGCGTTGATTTTCTTGAGGATTTTCTCATGAAAATGTTTATGGCCACCCTAGAGGCTGAAGCTAGAACATGGTATGAAGGGTTGCAACCGGGAAACTTGTTCTCTCTAAGAGATTTCCATAGGAATTTCTTAGAACATTATGATAAAATTCATTCTTCTCTATCACTTACACAAGACTACTGTGATTTTTTTGAGGTTTTCATTCCATATCCTAAAAGTCTTGGTGATAATGGAGAATGCATGGATGAGGATATGTTAGAGGCACTTTATGATTTATCTTCTCATTTTAGTTGTCATTATAATCGAGAAGGTTTCAAAAAAACATATATGTCTTCTTTTCTTGAAGTTGAAATGGATTAGCACTTTGAAAACTAAGTTATTTCCTATGAAATTTGTGAAAAATTGCAGTAGCTTTCCTAATATTTAGGTGATAAAGAGGAACATAAAGATGTTTAGTTACAAGAATCTTCACTTTATTCATTTTCTGAGCCTTTGAATGTTGAGAAACATGAAAATGGGCAGGAGAAAAGAGAAGCTTATGTGAAACATGTTTCTTTTTATGATCAGGAGGAGGTTGATTCATTGACTATGCTTAAAGGAAGTCATGAGGAAGCACTAATGGAGAATAATAAGCAAGCTTTTTATCTACAAGTTTTTGTCCCAAAAAGTCCTACTACAGATTAAAATGATAAAAAATTGTTGTTTGTGCATGATGATATACATGAAGTTCTAATTTTAATGCATGAAAATTCATTTCTAAACATCCATGTAGCACATGATATGGTTCCTCCCATTTGATATTTCCCTGAATAGTTAGAGTCATGTCTCAAGAATGATGTTGAAAATGAATACATAAAACAGAGACAACCTGTAGTTATGAATGAAAATTATTCTTTGGATCATCAAGTCAGGATACTTTTCGGTGTTTTCAAGGATCCTATTGTTGACTTGCTGATTTCATCAGAAGAGGAAAATTTTCATGATTATCAAGATCCTTTGGTAAACTTATTTCAATCATCGATGAAGGTGGAGTTTCTTTAATTTATAAGTTCAGGTTATGGATTCAATTTTTATTCTAAGTTGTTAATAGATGGTCCACTCAAGAATAGTAAAGAAGCATAGGTGTTGGATCAGCTCTTTGACTGGTTATACTGGAGGTTTCATATTTCTTGAATTGAAATTTTGGTCTTTAGTTGTTAGAGTAGGATTGGTATGTACATAAATAAGCTTGTTGAGCAAGCATCTCTTTCACCATTTAGTTTGAAGATTTTAGTTGCAAGTTTCGGTTTGTACAAGTTTTTTTTCTTCAAGAGCATATCAATGATCGAATACATGCTAAATAATATGACAAGTGGTTGGGAACTTCCCAATGAATAAGGCACTAGAGTTTCTAGTTCTTTGCTACACCATAGGGGCACAACATCCCCATTAGAGCCACTGTTATCCATGATAATACTTGGTTGGTCTTAAGTTAATTATTTTTAGTTACTTAGAGTTTAATAGGGTATTTTGAATTCATAATTTTCAAGCAAATGCACATATGTGAGGGATCTTAATGGTCATCATTTGTGTGATAGGAGTCAATTTCAAAGAAAAATCCCAAAATATCTCATGCATGAGAAAATTTGGTCATTACAGTGAAATTTGACAAGAATACCAAATTATGTAGCGAAATCAATGTAAAACAGTTAGAATTCACTACGAACTTGCCTAAAAGCTTTGTTTATGTAGAGAGAGAGATAATTTTAAAATTTTTAAAGCATTAAGTTTATTTTTGAAGCACGTCAGTCATCTGGAATGGTTAAAGTGTATCAATGGAGAGTTTGGTTAGTGAGAACACTCATCATAGAAGATGATTGGGCGGCTAGCTCATCATGTTGGACACATCATCAAGCATAACAACACATCAATTTTTCTACCTCACCATTGGATAACTCACCATCTCAATTCAGGTTTACAAGGTCTTAACTCTAATGTATCAGTTGGCTAACACCTCAGCATTTAGTTTGGTTCGATTGAGATGGTACAACCTAAATTGAAGAAAAAGGTCTTAAAGTGATTATGCAAGATGTTGATTTTAAACATGGTAAACCACACATTTTTGGTCACTCTTTGCCTTAATCTATTATCAAAATACATATACAGGCTACAAATATGATTTTTGGGAAAAGAAGAAGAAATTACAAAAAAATCTACCAAACTCGGTGAGTTCGTAGCGTAGTCCAGTCGTGAGGATGAGTTTTGGCTACGAACTCATTGTAGGTTTCCTTAAGCTAAAATTCCTTCAACAAATACATGGAAAAGTATTCTAGGGGCATTTATTTAGCTTATTAGACCCAAGGAAGACCCTCCAACCATCAGAAATGTCAAAGGTTATGAAAAATGTGGTGAAATGAAAATGCTACGAACTCTCCTGAAATTTCTTGTACATGATTATTTTAGAATTCAATATAGACTTAAATTTCTGACCAAATGATAAATCATTTTGGAAATTTGAAGGTATTTTTTATTTATCACAAGCCCATATACAAAAACCTCTCTCAGTTTCTGCAACACCATCAGGGATTGCAAAATTATGCACTTATCTTTGAGGCCTATTTTTCAGAATTTTCACTAACCAGATTTATGAAAAAATTGTAAAATTCAAATTGGAGAAGGTCCACCTCGGCATCCACGTGGCATAATGACACATAAACACTCTAGTACACTCAAACAATATGTTGGTTGTAATTGATAAGCATTATTAAATGGATTTTTTTAGTTATTTAATGAAAGAAGAGTCCTTTTTGTATTCAAACTATGCAAAACATAAATATCCCTAGGAAGTCTCCAAGTGATGTAATCCTATTTGAAATAGGTTTCTAAAGTGGGAATTCGAATCTAGCAAAGTGGAAAATCATTTGTATGAGTCCTCACTCAATAAATAAGAGATTTTTAGAGTGATAAAGGGTTGATGGATGTTATATTGCGGACTACTATTGTAAATATTTTTTATCGGTAATATATAGTGACAGCATAATTATTTTCTTACCTGAGATTCATTGGTATTCTTATATGTATTTTTATTATATGTTATGTTACTCTATCTCCGGTATTCTAGCTTTGTGATTACTTGTAATTCATCGTCAACATGATCCAACTTCCTTTATACATCTAGTCTGTTGTAAATTTTATCTTTCATTAGAATATGCATGCCTCAGCTTCCATGAGAGAAGTGTAATATTCCAAATTGGAAATAACATTAGTATAGCTCATAAAATGAAAGTAACAGCAATTATTTAACACATGAAATCATGATACCAATATAATTCCATCTTATCAATCATATATGAAGAAAATAAGTACAAAACAATGAGACACTAAGCATAGAATGTGATCACACAAGCCTCCAATACATAAACACTCTCAAAAGTGAGATGTTGTTGCAACCCAAAAATGTCGGAGAGCTGCTACAGCACAATTATATTATGCATAAATACAACTGGAGATGATACAATGATGTAAAAATATTGATATATACCCCAATAGTATCTAAACATATAGATCCGGGCACTCGATCAACTTCCCAAGATGACCCAAGAGGGTTTCCGGAAAATGCACACAATGTGCCAATGTAAGTTGTAGCCCTAGGGCTGAAGATATTTTGCAAAAAATAGAAAGGAGTAGATATGGTTGAAGCTAATGTAGAAATATATATCCCTTCTCCAACAAACCCTTCGGATGAAATAGTGGCTCCTCCAGTGAAGAAATCTCCTCCCAAAACAATCACTGCAACTACCCCTGCAACTCCTCCCTAAAATAACGCATATCAAGACTGAAATTGTGTTGTAGCAGATGAATACTTCTTTTCCTGATACAAAATGTGTGAAATAAGCCCAAGGGGATTCTTCACAGGCCTCCCAAATGATGGAAACCTTCCTCCACTAAAAAACTAGCTCTAAAGACACCTAATCCAATCCTCCACTGCTGCACCCTGTAACACAGCACAATAACTTGCAGAAAATGCACTGATGAAGAAATTTGTAGCTTGGCATGAAAACCTGAATGTCGAAATGAATACAATACTCTTCCAAGAGGCTTCTCAAGGAAAGAGGTGGGATTACCGCTCGTGAACACCCGGTGCTAAACAACACAGTAACCCTGCTAAACAACAAAGGAATGCAAAGTCTAAGTAGACCAATATCAAAATAATAATCTAAAACATGTCCTCATATGGCTTCCATCCTCTCCCTTATATAGATTATGAACTCACTTGCCCTTGGCCCCACTCAACTAGGTCATTTCATTCATCAAATCAGTCTCCCTCCAAAACTGTGTTATTTCTCAATTAATCTCCACTCCTCCATAACAACGCTATGGACTTGGTCAAATTTGACTGAATCAACATGATCCAACCTTGTTCACACTTGGAGGTGCTTTATTTAGCTATTGAAAAATGTCTCCTTTCACACTTGAAGTGTTTTTATTGTTGCTAAGGAGACTTATGGGCCTTCCCACCCATTTATTCACCTACCTAGTGATAGAACAATCTATAATATTCCATTTAGCTTAAGGCTAAATTTTTGGAATAGTACAAGAAGTTTCATATGTCACTGATTTTTCATACTGACTCCATATGCCCAATGGTAGTTATTTATTTTCATATTTCACCTACACAAAAATACATTTAAAGATAATTTCATAGTTAGCCATATGTTGATCTTTATTTACTTAATATCATCTTCATCCTTGAGAGATCCCTCTGAGGCTGGAAATTCTAAGTTCCAGCTAAAAGCAAGTTTGAAATAGTTACTCAGAGTTTACTACTAAAGCATCCCATCATCTTCAATTTGGCGATAACAATTCCCTTCCAATTTTTCATATCAACCTCAATTGTTTAGCAAGAATTTATCTATTATCCATTTTTTGAAGTTCCAATATATCAGTATCACATCAATAAACTTCAAGTGTCTAGGAATTTCCATTCCTCCTATTGTCATTCTAGTAGAGGACATATTTTGTTTCGCATAAAAAGGAATCAATTACTTAAGAGAACAATATAATGAGATTTTGAGATAAGATTATTCCCTCATGCTAAGAAAAAATAAACTTGCATGAAACAACCGTAGGAAGAATGAATGATTAGAACTTAAAATTCTAAAGAATGATCATAAATTTTTGTTTTCAAATCTCATAAAGTGATGAGCTATTATAGATGAGAAAAAATTAGATTACATGGAGAATATATATAAACATGCCAATGCTATTGGGAGCTACAAGAAGCTCAGAAGTAACCCAATATCAATGATAATCAAAGAGGTTAAAATCGTTGTAAAGGAATCCAACATTTATGAATCTTTGAAGAAAATATTGGGGCCCAGTTTTGATATTTCCTTGATGATTTATGGCCTCTAGAAAATAATTAACCCAAAAATCCCCCTCAGGCCAATAATTAACAATATTGGTACTCTTACCTATGAGCTAGAAAACTATGTTTCCATAATATTGTCCCCATTGGTCACTAATATTAATTTGTATGTGGAATACTCTTACCCACTTGGTTAACTTCATTAAGGAAGAATTAATGGAATTTAAATACTTGATCATTAGCTTTGATGTGGTCCAACTCTTCAACAAAATGCCTCTTAAAGAATCCATAAAAGTTGTTAGAGAATTTATGAAGCTAGATACTCCCAAACTTGCAAAAGTATGTCTTTATTCAACATTTTTTAGCTTCCAAGGAGAGTACTATGAGAAAATAAGTGGGCTAGAAATGGGTTCTTGGCTTTCCACCATTATAGAAAATGCGTTCATGGAAAAATTCAAGAGAATGGTAAATAGATGGGAGGTTATGGAATGAGGGGGATAGAGGCATATAGATGTGTGTGTGTGTGTGTGAGAGAGAGAGAGAGAGAGAGAGATAATTGTTAGGTAAACTTGATTCAGGGAAAGAGAATAATTTGACAAGGTCAATAGTAGTGGTTTTGGGCCCATGCTTTTTTGGTTTCTTACAGTTTTTTTACCATGAAATTCATGTAATGAATCCTTTAAAAGGATAGGTAAAGAATCTATTGTAATGGGATAATGGATATGAACGATGAAGGTTCACTTGGTTGTCCTAGCTAGGTTTGGCCAAGGGATCTAATGGAATCCCATTAGTTGGAATTTTCCGTGGATTTGGGGTTTTCCCAGGGTGAAATCTATGTGCATTGTGTTTATTTTTTTTATTTTGTTTCTATTTTCTCTTTAATATTTTACGTCTCTTTTGTTATTTTTAACAAAAATGAGAGGTGGGTGTAGAAGGAGAGAGAGAAAAAGAAAGAGGTGGGGAAAGGGGGTGAGAGAGACATAGGGAAGGCGAGAGAGAGAGGGGGGTATGAGAGAGATATAAAATGGGTGTTAAGTAATGTGAGAAAAGGAGGGAAGGAGAGATATGTATAGAGTGAGGGAGAAGATAAAGATAGAGGTGAAGAGCGAAAGAGGAGTGTATAGTGTTGAAGGGAGAGATGAGGAGAGTTTGAGGGAAGGAGAAGAAGAGAGGGAGAGGGGAAGAGAATGAGTGAGCTTTTGAGAGAGAGACTGAGAGAGAAAGAAAAAGAGTGTTGGGAGATAAAGAGGAGATATGGAGAGAGGGCGGGAGATAGAGGGGTAGAGTGATAAAAAGGGGATATATGGGGAAGAGAGACACATGGAGTGAAGTAGGGAGGATGAAATGGACACACAAGGGAGAGGGTGAAGATGGGGTGGGAGAGGATGAGAGGAAGAGGGGTAGTAATATAGAGAGGGAAAGATAAAAACATGGGGGATATTTGGGAAGGGAGAGAGATGGAGAGTGGATGAAATTTGAAACATGGTGGGAGGTAGAGCAATGGTACTAAAGAATGATAAGGAAGGAGAGAGAGAGAGAGAGAGAGAGAGAGAGAGAGAGAATGTGGGATTTAAATGGGAGAGAGAAAGAGGGCAGAGGAGAGAGGGAGGGATACAGGTAAAGAGAGAATGAGGGATGGCCAAATGTGGTCACACTTTTGGGCCAAATGTGGTGATGAAATTTCAATATTTTACTCTTCTATCGAATTAAAGCCCTCAAAATTCATAAAATTTTTGTGAATTTTGATTTGGAGTAAAAGGATAATTTATAGAGAATTATGTTTTTTTTCCTAATGATATTTTCTTCAAAAAATAATAGTGTCACATAATCTATCAATTTTCCATTAAGTTAAATCATTTTCATTGCAATTTTTCACGCATCTTAACACGCATGTGTGTGTTCGTGCGAAATAACTTAGTCTAAATTATTTAAAATGTGTGTGTGTGTGAGAGAGATAGAGAGAGAGAGAGAGCATAACTACATAGAGAGCACTAATCAATGCATATTGATTATTTTATTTTTTTTCGCAAAATTATATTTTTTTTATTATTTTTCAAAGTTGGTGAATTAATATTTGAATTTTATTTTTCAAACGCATGTTTTCATGCATGATTTATTTCTAATATTTAAATAAATTAAAAAACCATATTACCACTTTGAATAGGACTCCTAAACGAAGTGAATGAATTTTTTTTCATTTTTTTCATTTTGTATATTCTATTTTATAGATTTTCCATTCAACCTCTTCGAAATTGTCCAAAACAATTGATGCAGGAGCATCATGGTTCCAAAATTTTGTACATTTAGTAGAATCTAGGGGATCTTATGTTTTTCAAGGGAGTTGATTTCCTAAGTATTTAATTAATTAATTTTTGATGTTTGAGTGATTACATGTGAGAAATTTAAAATAGGATTTAATTAAATATTGAGAGGCATATTTGTAAATATTCTCGAATGTAGGAGAACATGAGTGATTGATAGTGATTGGTGTGGAATGAAATATTCTGAAATATTGTAAATCTTAGATTATAAAGTAGTTCATGATTTTATGGATTTGAGAGGATCCTTATGATTTAGTTGAATGTCGAGATCCTCAAGGGATAAAGAAGATATTTTAGGAATTAATTAAGGACTTAGAGGATTCTTAGGATTTTGTTGAGTAACTTATGGATCTGAACCAAAATTGGTTACAAAACCTTTTGTATATATTTGTAAAGCCTCAAAGGCACAAAAAGTGAAAAAAAGAGATATAGATTCTTAAAGAGGGAGTTTAACTATAAGCCTACTGGCATATAGAGAGAGAGGAAGAGAAAACAACCATGTAGAGGTAGATCAGGCTAAAGCTAGATTGTAAAACATGTTTTTATTTGTATCTGTACATTTATTTAATAAATGAATAAATTGAATTCATTGTGACTGTGTGTGTCATTTCTTTTATGTGTTGAGTGATCCATAAATGTGAATTAATGGTTTTTTTGTTATAAACCATGGTGAATGAGTTCAAATTGAATGTATAATTCTTTCTGGGTAGGACTTAAATGGCCAGGTAGAATCTGTGTGATTCTAGTGGGAAGCTAGCAAATGTGTGTACAAGTCAAGTAAAGAATAAATTATGAATTATGGAAGAAGAGGAGAAATAAAGAGAGTGATTTGTATTCATGTTGGAGTAGGGCAGAGGAGACTGTATTTCAGAGCATTGATAGTATAAATAACAGAAGTTGATTAAAGACCAAAGCACAAAGAGATTCACATCGAAGAATTCTAAATAACAAAGGAGTAGCGGGAAGAAAACAGAGAATCAAAGCGGCATAAAGTAGAGGAATCGACAAAAGCAGAGAAAACTTAGGGATTTTCAAATAGGGGGATCAAACGGTCATGATGAAGTCAACAACGAGATATGAATGGTTTATATGGCTTCGCAGAGTAAGTTGTGAAAGTACGAAGTGGACGCGTGTCAGCTTGGCGTTATTTTGCATTGGCGATGACTGAGTTTATAAGTCAAGGATTTCGCAAGATAAAGTGAATAACTTACGATGTGATAAAGTTTGAAAGTTACGATGCGGTGAAAGGGAGATGCCATGTGTTGGCACTGTGCAACATCGCGCATCGGCAGTTCTAAAGTTTAGTGGTAAGGACTTCACAAGGTAACAAAGATAATTTGCGATGAAATACGGTAAGTACTGAAGGATGCGATGTGATCGGAGGAGCCATGTGTTGTAATTGCACATTAGCGCTCATCATTGATCTTATGGTTTAATGTTATCGACAGAGTGGTAAACTGCGGGCAAGCGATTGCGACGCATTGTGATTGGTCTGCAGATGCCAAGACCCTGGAACCCTGTTCCGCGTTTATGTAAGTGAATTAAAGTTATGTGGGTTATGTTATAAATTTAAGCGATGTTGATTGCTAAAGTATGTATGTATTATCCGTTGTGCGTAATAAGGAATTACTTGGGCCATAGCCCCAGACTTAAATTAATTGTATAAGTGAAAGTGTGTATGAATTAAGGTTATGAAGGGGTGATGAGGTAAAATTAAGGGTTTATATTATTGATTTAAAACCCGAGAGCCACTTATGGATAAGCTTCTGTGTGAAAATTATTTTAAAGGTGCATGATGTGGTTAGACCTGGGGTTGATTCCGCTAACTCTGCATAAGCGAATATTTGCAGCCTATGGCTACATCAATTTGGTATCAAAGTGAGAAAAAGCTCTTTTGGGAGAAGGTTAGAGCAAAGAACAGGTTTTGAAGAGTTTTTTTTTAAGAGAACAAAACAAGAAGAATTTTCAGAGAATCGGAGTGGCACAATAAAAGCGAAGTGAAGAATCATATTTGAATCTGATTAGGTAAAGAGATAGAAAAAAATATACTTTGAGGAGAAAGTAGATCAAATTATTGAAAGGATAGATTGAGAAAATTGTTTATGAAGAGATAGTGACAACTATAAACAGTGAAGGTAAAGTCAAATAGTGAAGGTAAAGTTAGCAGATATAAAAGAGAAACTGTAACAGCATCATGTTTTCAGAAAATTGGACAATGAGGTATGGTCTTCATGTTTTTAGTTAATGAATGATGAATTATTTATTGAAATAAATGCTATGAAGATGTTTGAGGATTTTAGCCAAGAACAAGCATAGTTTTGATGATGATGACAATGAACCTATCCAACTAGAGGTTGGAGGAAAGGAAAGAGGTGACTGAGTGCAGAAGCCAGAGGAGCAACGAAGCTCTAAAAGGTTCAAGAGAGTGAACCAAAAGAGAGAGAGAATACATAGGAAGAGATCAAGCTCATAGAGGAAGCTTGATAGGGTATTGAGTAGCAAGAAGATATTGCTACAAGAGAAGGCTATGTTGCAGATCACCAATCGAGCATGGATGATCTCATGAGGAAGATGACCATGGAGGGTCATAGAAGGGATTCTAGAGAATGCTATAAAGGTAATATGAGTAATGAGGAGTGAGAGAGAAATATTACAATGATGATAGTATAGTTGGAGGTACTACAGGGATGGCTACAAGAAAAAGAGAATGAATGCCAAGACATGGATGTAGAATGAGGAAACGGGTTAGATGAAACCTATTTAAGAAAATATGGAATGTCAAACTGATAAATGAGTTCAGAGAACTTTAGAAGAGACATATTGACCTGTTAGAGAATGAGAGACTCAAAGGAATTGAGTCACAGAAAAAGGGATCTGCTGAAAACCAAAAAGTACATTGTGAAAGATTGGTGCTTGAAGCATCAAATGAGACCGAAAGGTTTTGTATTTTTAAAACTAATGTTTTTTTTATGATTACAGGTACATTACACGATGATGAACAAACTTTAGAGTTTGTTAAGAAGAAGGAGGAGAATACGAAATTTGTTCAAATTAATACTGAGATAGCCTAGATCTCATAAATGAAAGGAGACAGAAAGGTCTCATGGAAATATGTAGCAGAATATTGGAGCTGGTAACAGTGAAGGTTGGAATATCAGATATGAGTTAAGACATGAAGATGAAGAAAAGGTATTAACTATGCCTAATGAGTTTGGAATTTTTAAACATGATGATTTAGACATGTGTGTAGATTTAGCAGAGGAAGAAAGACCATTTGATGATGGGTCAACAACAAGTGAAGGTACTGAAAACTGTGTAAAGTTTACAAATTCTACTCCAGTTGAAATTATTGAATTATATAGAAATTTATACCTTCAAAGAATAAATTTGGAAAAGCAGAGGATATATACCCAGGATAAATTGTTGAAGAAGGAAGAAAAAGAAATTTTCATGAATAACAATCATAAAGAAGAGAGAATGGTAATAAGAGTTCAGCAAATTGACATTATAGAGGAAGGAGTTCATTATTGTGAACCAGAGCAGGGAGATATCATTGAAATAGATGATATGGAGGAGAGACTAGTTGACAGTCTCGTGAGTTCTTTGGAGAATTTAAATTATCATACTGATGTGCTAAGAAAGGAGTTAGAGGAAAAATCAGAACAACATATTGAGATGTTTCCAGAGAAGGAAAAGGTAATGAGGCCTTATACTTTTAATTATGATCATTGTTTTATGACTACATGTTCTAATGAATATGAGACAGACATGTTTCAAGTTGAAGGAGTGTCATTTTTAGAACTGAAGAAGGGTGGAAGTTTCCAGGTAAGACATAATGACGAGGAAGATGTAAAGCATAAAGATACCATGCTTGAAGAAGCTAAATTGATTGTCAGAATTAGTCGAGGAAGTAAAGGACAATCACTAAGGGATTTCAATGAAGAGGAAGGAAAATATGTTGGAATTGATGAACAACATATTAATGATGTGTTCGAGATGAGAAAAGTACAAAGGGATTGGAGGAAACCTTATTTTTTGAAAGTAAAATTGTAGGTAGTGAGCAAAGGAGGGATGTTGTAGAGGGAGATATCTTAAGAGATATTCAGGAAGTTTGGGAGGTAGCAATGTCCGGATTAATATTTGTAGAAATGTCTAAAACAATATTTGCAGTAGTAAATGGAGTAATTCCAAGTTAAAAAACAGAAATTGAAGCAAGAAGAGCTGGAAAAAGAAGAAGCAACAAATGGCAGAGTGATTAGTAGTCAGAAGATAAACTGGACATAGAGATTGAAATAATAAGATGGTTAAAGATGAATTTGTCCCAAAAGAAGCCAACAAAAAGAAAGAAAAGTAGCATCATTAAGAGAAAGACAATAGCATACTGTGAGAGCATAGCCAGTGGGGCAATGTAGCATAAAGTATGGAGACCTGGAGAACAACAAAAAAAACAAAAACAACAACAAAAAAACAGAAAGGAAGAGAGGCAGCCAAAGACAAATTACAAACTAAAGTTTGTGATCCAGTTGGAATTCCATCAGCATTGAAGACACATGATCTGGAGATCATGATTATTTTCTACCTTGGGAGTCTGATGCAGAAGCATCATGGTTCTAAAAATTTGTACATTTAGTAGAATCTAGGGGGTATTATATTTTTCAAAAGAATTGATTTCCTAAGTATTTAATTAATGTAATTTTCAATGTTTGAGTGATTTTATGTGAAACATTTAAAATAGGATTTAATTAAATATTGAGAGTCATATTTGTAAATGTTCTCGAATGTAGGAGAACATGAGTGATTGGTGTGGATTGAGATATTATGAAATATTGTAAATCTTAGATTAGAAATTAGTTCACGATTTTATGGATTTCAGGGGATCCTTAGGATTTAGTTGAATGTAGAGATCCTCAAGAGATAAAGAAGATATTTTAAGAATTAATTGAGGACTTAGAGGATTCTTAAGATTTTGTTGAGTAACCTATGGATTTGAACCAAAATTGGTTACAGAACCTTTTGAATAAATTTGTAAATCCTCAAAGGCACAAACAGTGAAAAAAAGAGATATAGATTCTTAGAGAGAGAGTTTCATTGTAAGCCTACAGACATATAGAGAGAGCGGAAGAGAAAATGGCCATGTAAAGGCAGAGCATGCTAAAGCTAGATTGTAAAACGAGTTTTTATTTGTATATGTACATTTATTTAATGAATGAAGAAATTGAATTCATTGTGAATGCGTGTGTCATTTATTTTATGTGTTGAGTGATCTGTAACTGTGAATTTATGGTTTCTGTGTTATAAACCATGATGAATGAGTTCAAATTGAATGTATAAGTCTTTCTGAGTAGGACTTAAATGGCTAGGTAGAATCTGTGTGATTCCAGTCAGAAGTTAGAAAATGTGTGTACAGGTCAAGTAAAGAATAAATTACGAATTATGGAAGAAGAGGAGAAATACAAAGAATGCTCTGTATTCATGCTGGAGTAGCGCAGAGGAGACTATATTGCAGAGCATTGACAGTATAAAGAACAAAAATTGATTAAAGATCGAACCACGGAGAGGTTCGCGTGGAATAATTCCAAACAAAAAAGGAGGAGTAGTGGGAAGAAAACAAAGAAGCAGAGTGGCATAAAGTAGAGGAATCGATGAAGGGAGTGAAAACTTATGTATTTCCAAAGAGGGGGATCAGATAGTCATGATCAAGTCAACAACGAGATATGAATGGTTAAGATGGCTTCGCAGAGTAAGTTGTGAAAGTACGATGTGGACGCATGTCATCTTGGCACTATTTCGCATCAGCGATGACTAAGTTTATAAGTCAAGGAGTTCGCAAAGTAAATTGAATAACTTGTGATGTGATAAAGTTTGAAAGTTGCGTTGCGGCGAAAGGGAGATGCCACGTGTCGACAGTGCACAACATCGTGCATCAGAAGTTTTGAAGTTTAGTGTTTAAGACTTCGCAAGGTAACAAAGGTAATTTGTGATGCGATGCAGTAACTACTGAAGGACGCAATGTGATGGGAGGAGCCACATGTTGTAATTGCGCATTAGCGCTTATCGCTGATCTTATGGTTTACTGTTATTGGAACTGTGGTAAACTGTGGGTAAGTGATTGCGACGCATTTTGATTGGTCTACGGATGGAGGGACGCTGGAACCCTGTTTCGCGCATGTGTAAGTAAATTAAGGCTATGTGGGTTTTGTTATAAAGTTAATTGATGTTGATTGCTAAAGTATGTATGTGTTATCTGTTGTGTGTAATAAGGAATTATGTGGGCCATAACCCTAGACTTGAATTAATTGCATATGTGAAGGTGTGTATGTATTATGGTTATGAAGGGGTGACGAGGTAAAAGTAAGGGTTTATATTATTGAGTTAAAACCTGAGAGCCACTTATGGATAAGATTCTGCATGCAATTTTTTTAAAGACGCATGATGTGGTTAGACGTGGGGTTAATTCCGCTAACTCTACATAAGTGAATATTTGCGGCCTATGGTTGCACTAACAATTTCAAGCATAAAGTTTAAAAGAAATTAGATGAAATATATCATATGAAAAAAATATATCAAGCTCATATAAAATAGTATTCTTTCACAAATCCAATGTAATCAACTCCACCACTTATGAAAAATATTTTTCTTAGATCCACCATACTACAAGATAGTTTTGTAGAAAATACTATAGAAAGAAAGCTAAAACTCTATTTTTTTTAGACTTTTGATAACTCTAAAAAGCTTGATTGAGAGATTCATATAAAATTTGAAATAGCTTAATTGAAATTGTCGAACCATTCACAAGTTAAGAAAAACAATGCCTCGATTGAGGAATGTAGCTAGACGAGGAAAATGTCTCAATGGTGCCATTGTTTTACTCTGGGTGTACTCGTGCTAACATGAAAATTGACGTTTTAATAAGATTTATTAAAATATTTACTATTTAAAATTTTAAATGTATTTTATATGTTTTAAAAAAATGTTATTGGAATACTTTTTACATTTAAATTAGTAGAAGAGTTACACGACCAAAAAAACGATAAGTGAAAACAATAAAATATGAGCATAATATATGTTAATAATTTATTTTATTTTATTTTTATATTAATTATTAAAAATGGAGTAAATAACGAGAAGTTTTTTTTTAAATGAATGAGAATGAATTTTTTTTTTATTAGGATAATTTTTAAAGTAAAAAATAGTTTAAAAAAATATAATTAAAATCAAGTTTAAAAAATAAGTAGGGTTTAAAATGATTATGGCAACTATAGAGGTAAATATTTTTGGAAGGTTAGGGTGGTGGAAAAGAGAGTTGAAAACCCTAACAAAAGTAAAATGTTCCTAGATCGAGCATTTTATTAACCATTGGTTGGTTACATAGGAGCTCGATTGAGCATTTGTTTTATAGCTCAATCAAGCAAGATTTAAGTGGTCAAATTTCTCTATAGAGAAATAAAATATTGCTCGATCGAGCACTTAAAAAATGTTCAATCAAGCTTTTTTTTTCTTCTCTTACCCCATGTTCTTTCCAAAAAGTGTAACCCACTTCCTGCGAGACAAATGGGAGAGAGAAAGAAGGGTAAGGAGACAGGAAAAGATGTAGATAGAGAGAGGGAATTAGGGGTTAGAGAGGGAGTGTGGGAGTGGGGAGAGAGGGAAAGAGGGAGGGAGCGAGGAAGAGATAAATGCATGAGAGGGTTTTTTTGAAGGAGATATTAAAGTAGGGGCGAGGGATAGAGAAATAGATTAAGAGATGGTGGGAGAGAAAGAGAGACTGAAAGAGAGAATATGATGGGCTATAGTGAGAGATGAAGGATAAAAGAGGGAATGATTAAGAGTGAGAGAAAGTGACACAATAAGGAGATAGATTCACTCGCCATGCCTATTGGGGTCACTCCCTCCCTCTTCCAATTCATCTCTTCATATTTATCTCTCGCATGCCTTCTCTCCCCCTTAACCCCTCACTTCATCTCTCCTTCTCTCTCCTATCCCTTAACCCCTCACTAGATCTCTCCTCTCTCCATCTCTACCTGACAATCTCTCTCCAAGGCCCTACCTATCTCTTTCTCTCATTCCCCCTCTACCTCTCTACTCTTCACTCTCTCTCTCACTCTATCTCTCCCCTCCAACTCTGTCTCTATCACTCACTCTCTCTTCATCACTCCCTCTCTTCGTCGCTCTCTCTCCCTCTATCCCACCTCTTCCACTATCTCTATTTTTTTTCCTGTATCCTTTTCCCTCTCTCTCTCCCACACCTCTCTCTATATATATATCTATATTATTCCCTCTCTATTCCCCCTCCATATCTTTATCAATATCCCTTCTTCTCCTCCCTCTATTTCCCTCTCCCCTCACCCTCTCTCATTCTATACTTTGTTTTTGTCTTCCTCCTCCAACTATGTCTCTATATCCCTCTTACTCTCCTTGTCTCCCCTCGCTCCCTTTATCCCCTCTCCTCATGCTCCCTACCTATATTATTGTATCCTTCCCTCCCTCTCTAAGTTCATCCTTCTAGAAATATACCTCTCTCTCTCTCTCTCTCTCTCTCTCTATATATATATATATATATATATATATATATATATATATATATATATATCCTTCTCTAATTTTTTGTGTCTCTTTTTTAGTCACTCTCCCTCTGTTACTCTCTTCTCGCCCATCATCTCTCTAACTCTCACTCTCCCTCTCTCGTTATCTCACCAAAAATCTAACTCAAACACACTACTACCTATCCCTTTCTCTCTCTCCTCCCTCTCCCCTTCTCTCTCTCTCTATCCCTCTCTTAACCTATTAGTCCCTACTCACAACAACCCTCTCCAACTTTCTCTCTCTCTTGCTCTATATTTCTTCCATATCTCTTCCTCTCTCACCCTTCACCTTATTTTCATCTCCATAGAATATTCTTAGTGGTATACACAAATGAAAAGCTGAGATTTATTTCCAAAGTAGTTAAAGTAGTTATCCCATTTTTCCATTTTAATTAAATTCATTAAAAAATGTGATATGAACAATTGACATGTGAAATGAGTTATGGATTTTTGGACATGTGGTATTGATAAACCGTGGTATTGACCCATAATATTGCAAAAAAACATATTTACAGATTAAGAATCTCCATGATAACTAGAGGTGAATGCAGATAATTATTTAAAATATATATATGATTAACTTATATATTAATTATTTTTATTGATAATAATAATTATTATTATTTTAAATAAATTTATAATTTATTTAATTCTCAATTTCCCCAATGTAAATAATAAATCAAATGATTTTTTTGTTTTTTCATTCCTAAATTACATTTTGTATATTCAAATATACCTGTTAAAATTCATTTGATGAATATATTTACCCTAAGAAGGAGTCCTTGAAGACAACTCTCACCATCAAATGCATTGTGACACATTTGAACAACGCTATACCATAGATTAAAAACAGTTAAAAAATTAAAACATTATTAAAAAAAATGAAGAACTATTATTAAAACAAAAATAAGATACTAGTGGTCTTTAGTGTAACCTTTTGAAGGCTTTTCCTGTGGATTTTTCTGGTCTAATTTCTCTAAAATATGGCAAGAATTCATTGAAAACACAAGTTCCATGAATAACCTTGCATAATCAAAGTGCCCTACAGGTTTTGTAGGGTGCTGAATCCATTTATACAATCAAAAAATCAGTTTAAATAACAGAAATCAAGATTTTACTTAAATTTTTTCACCCATTCCAACACGGAAAACTCCAAAAAGTCGCACTAAAAACAATTCCAATCAGAAATAATAGTAATCCTATTGCCCTAGGTAATAGCCACATTTGCAGCAGAAAAAGGGCAGCTGGAACATTAGTAAATCAATAACAAGGCCTGGTGGTTATTAGTTAGGACTGGATAGTTTTCATATTTTGTTTTAAATCGGTCTGTGTGCCTCTCTTTATGGGTTGCTCGGTGGAACACAGTTTTTGGTGTTTTGAACATGTATATCGTTTGGGTTCCAACCATTTGGTAAAAGCTATACTAGAAATAAGATGCTTATTATTCATAAACGTTCAAATCAAATTTCGTAAAGTTGAACCGCAGGGCAACACCCTGCAACTTCATTATTGTATGAACTAAGAGATGGTGTATTTTAGATGCCTGGAAAGTAAGCGACCCTACAAAAGAAAAGGCTGTTGATGAAAAAAACCGGGTGCCCCGCAATTTGAAAGCGATAATACAACGAAGCTTTGCCCATGGAAATTGGTCAAAAGAATTCTGAAACTTTATCTTTCAATGAGATAGAAGAACTCTCACACTTTATTTTTCAATTGCATAGAAGAATTACCACACTTTATGTTTAAATTTGAACAGAATGCCTTTTCGTTTTGAACGACTTTCTTCATTCGTGCTGGAAGCCAGTTGGTGCTCGAAGTAACAGAAATAAAATAAATATGTGGATTAGAGATTAATTTTGATGGATCTGCCAGTTCTGCGTGTTTAATGATGCCCACCATTATGGTTTCAATAATTCGTTACTCAGTGGGTGTTTGGTTTTCAATGGTTTTAGTTCATGTTAGCTTACAATGACTGAAACTTAATTAAGGTGATGTCGTAATTTTGTTTGAAAAAATAATTTTTTTTTAGGATTTGGGTTTTTTTTTTTTTAATTTAACCATAAAAGTGTTTAAATCATTTTTTTTATGGTATAAAATATATTTAATATTATTAAAAAACTCTTAAGCATTTAAAATCTTGAAATTTAAGAAACTCTGATGCATCAAGCATTTAAAATTTTGAAATTGGAGAGTTGTAATTTAAATTTATCAAAATTTTTGCGAGATTTTAATGAAAATCTTGTCAAATTTTCTCCTATTTTCCAAACAAAATTATATAAACTATTTTAATTATTTTCCCACTGTTAGGTGGAAGCAGTTTCAAAATTATCTATCTCAACTTTCTTTACTCTATATTTTATTTTCTATAAAGAAAATGTTTGAACGTCATTTCAAACTTATTTTAAATTGTGTTGGATTTTGGAAATGTATATAAAGTATATACAATTTTCTCTCAATAGGAAGTCTGGTTTTTGTTTTTCCAAAATTTAACAATAAAAGTTTTTAAATCATTTTTTTTTTAATTTATTTAATATCATTAAAAATCTCTCAAGCACCATTCAAAATCTTGAAATTAATTTTAAAATTTGAAAGTTGTAATTCAAATTTCTCAAAAATGTTCCCACATTTTAATCAAAATCTTGCCAAATTTTCTCCTATTTTCCAAACAAAATTGTATAAACTACTCTTTTAATTATATCTCTTAATCATATCCAATTTGTCATTTACAACCAATGGGTCTGCCTCAACTTTCTTTACTCATTTTAAAATTTTGATTTAACAAACCACAAATTTGATTACACCAAAGCTGTATCCAAGATTTTTACACCAAAACTTTATCCAAAGATTTGATAATGTCCAACAAAACCTTACTTTTATCCAAAGAAATAGGGAGAAAGCCAAATATGCATGTGTTTATTTAAATATTGAAAAAAAATAGGTACATTAATAGGTAAATATTGAAATTGAATAGTAGTTTAATTTTTGCTATTCAATTTTATTTTTATTAAATTATATAAATTTTGGTAAATATTAAAAACATACATTATGGGTAAATGTCTTTGATATATGGATTAATGTTTTTAATAAAGTGGTGATCAACTTTTCATTCATGATTTTTGAAAAAAAATTAGTAATGCATATAGTCATTTTTTTAATATCATTGTAAATTTTTTCTTGTATTTAGGTATATAAATGTTTTCAAACAATAACTGTAGCTTCATTCATGATTTTCGAAAAAAAATTAGTTATGCATATTGCTAATTTTTTTATTCCTCCACACAATCATTATTTTTAACTTATTAGGTAGATAAGTGTTTTCAAACAATAACTATAGCTTCATTCATGATTTTTGAAAAAACTTTAGTTATGAATTTAGTCATGTTTTTAACATCGTTGTAAATTTTTTCTTGTATTTAGGTAGACAAGTGTTTTCAAACAATAACTATAGCTTCATTCATGATTTTTGGAAAAAAATTAGTTATGCATATATCCATTTTTCTTTTATTTCTCCACACAATCATTATTTTAACTTAGATTTACCTATGAACATAAATTTGATTAATGTCTTTGATATAGTGGTGATCAACTTCTCATTCATTTTTATGTACCCTATTAAAACACATTATGAGTCCATAATTTTTACATATTATCATTTTCATTCAATTACAAACACTAACTTTTGAAACAATAACTATAGCTTCATTCATGGTTTTTGAAAAAAATTAGTTATGCATATAGCCAATCATTTTCATTCAAATAGAAACACTACCAACGTGTTTCCTACCCCTTACTTCATACCTTTCCATGAGTTTCTATAGGACCATTATTAATGTTAAACATCTAACGCGATAAAAACCACATATAAACAATTTTAAAACAATAACCACATTTATGAATTCCCTTCTCTATAGTACTTATTCTTTTATCTTTGTTTTAAGAAAATGACAACAAAACTTGCTGAGGATGTTATTTTCTCAATGCTCTCCAGAAAAATTCATATTCAACCATCACTACAAATCGTTGAACTGAAGCCGATTACGTCAATGAAAAGTTCAACTGTACGATATCGTGCCGCCATATCAATGGCACACATATGAAGCGCCTTATGCTTCCAATAACTTTCAATGACCTCGTTGAAGCAAGCTTGCTTCAAAAGGGTTCTATTATACATGTTAAAAGTTGGACTACTTCAACTATTGGTCCATCAATGTAAGTTTCTTACAAAATTCTTATTTAAACATTACATATTTTCTTCATACCACTTTCAAGTCTAACAATTTCTCCTATGACTATCATTTACCATGTTGGTCTATAATGCTACTATACTAATTTCTGCTACATTTTCTCCTTTAATTGGTATTCAAAATAATCTGAGTATCCCGATCACTTCTCAAGAACAAACTCCGTCCTCATTGAACCAACAACCTTCATCGAAAAGGCACTGTAGTCTTTCTTCTATTCCAACCACATCCATCACACCTGTACATATTCCAATCAAAATAATAAACCCTTACCATTCAAATTGGTGCATAAAAGGATACGTTCAAAGAAAGACAAATCTTCAACAATTTCAAAATCAATACAGACTTGGTAAAGTGTTTGGCTTCAACCTCTTCGATACAGAAGGTGCATAAATACATGTTACTTGTTTCAACAATGTTGCTGATTATTTTTTTGATAAAATCTAAGTTGGAAATGTGTACATTGTCTCAAAAGGCAATGTGGAAATGGCTAATAAAAAATACATCCACTTAAACAAGGACTGGGAAAGTTTGTTAAATGCAACATCTACCATAGAGCATGTTTCCAACGAAATAACATGCAACCCAACAGTGAATTTCAATATAAAATCAATCAATGATATCATAATAACAAATGTCAACTCGATTGTTGATGTTCTTGGTATTGTTACTAACATTTCCAATCCATGCTCTATACTTAGAAAATACGTCTCCGAAGTTACTAAAAAAATAGTAAATCTTCAAGAAATATTTGGATATAACATAGATGCAATCTTTTGGGGAGGAAATTTTGATGGAGTATCCAAAGAAATTTCTTGCTTATGTGCTACAAGAAATAATCCCATCATTGCAATCAAGTCTGCTCGTGTTGCTAAATTTAATGGAAAAAATGTCGGCACTACAACAAGATCCATTATTCTTGTAGATCCTGACATCAAAGAGGCCCATAAACTAAAGTCATGGTTTAAAAAATAAGGTTCCACTACAACTTCTACACCCCTCACAACAATATATTCACCTTCTTTTGCCCATCAACCTAAAAAAAAAATGATTGCTGATATTTATAGTATTGAGTCCTTAGAGATACATGCATTCTACCAAGTGAAGGGCACAATAACACAAATATGGATGGAGAATTTTTACAACCTATCATGCTCGTCTATTGTTGATAAGAAAAAATGCATGAAGAAATTTATTCCAAAAAATACAAGCACATGGCATTGCCCTAAATGCAACATTAACGTAACTGACTGTGATTACAAATTCTTACTTAAGATTGATGTACAATATGACACAACACACTAGCATCCTTACCAGCAATCCCCACCGATATCTCCTCCTCCCTTCGTCATTCCAATACCATAGATCAAACTACCCAGCTATCACTTGAAAAACCATTTGGCCCCACTGAAGATTCTGTAAACCAATACCCACACCATACATCATCATTCATTCCCACTATTCCTAATACAAATACATAAATCCAAGAAATATGTCAATATTTGCATGCCTACAACCACTGTAATGATACTAGAATTGAATGACCACCAATAGGTATATCCCCAATCAATGAATACAACACGGAAGGTCTCCTCTCTATGGCTTTCCCCACTCTCTTCCCCATAGGATCTGCACTACGAAATCAACCAAGAATAAGGCAGTGTAGTTACATGAATACACACTTCATCTCCTACATTACCATGATAACTGATTCAGAAAGCACCCATGATTTCATTAATACATATATAATCTCATGATGTGACATCGTAGTCAAGCATCAACCTCTATTTTTGTAAAAAAAACATCGGAGATGACTTTCCAACATCAATTCATGATTTGAACATCTGATTAGAACAATTTCCATATGAAAAATTGGTAGAAAAAGTCATGCGATTTTGTAGATCTCTACGTGGCACAAGATCTTTTTGGCACAAAGCTAAAAATGAACTGATAGACATGATATCTCAACTCGGCTGCCCAATGTTCTTCTTCACATTAAGTGTAGCTGATACAAAATGGCATGATCTGCATGCAATCATGCCAGGATGTCCACCTCTTGATGTTGTAAAACAACACAAATGGAGAAATTATAACATTATCTCTAACCCCCACTAAACATCACTATATATGCACCACAAATTCACAACATTTCATGAATCTACCTTGGAGAAACACTTGCAAAAAAAATATTACTGGTGCAAGTATGTTGTAATATCCCAAAATAGGGAAAATCTACAATGTTAGGAATATGTTATAGTATTCCTCAATTGGAGATCCAACAATATGTAAACACAACAATGGAGTAGCAGTGATAATATCATACCAAGATGTATGGAAACCACAAAGCCATTTTATTATATATATATATATATATATATATATATATATATATATATATATCAACAGAAAATAGGTGCAATGCACATCAGATGATCAGGGCAAAGAAGCCTCCCATGAATACATGTATCAAAAGTGAAATGTTGCTACATAACAGAATGTCTATGGATCAAAACTGTGCAGTCATAGATAGAGCACTACTACAGGAAATACAAAACAACATATATCAGCATACATATGGCCGATACAATGATGGGAGAGAAGATCTATGCTCCCAAAGACTACCTCAAGACAATCCTAGAAGGATTGGCTGAAATATGCAAAACTGAAAAATGTCGGAGTTGTAGGGTAGCAGCTGCAACTTAAGAACTAGAAATGGATGGAGAAGGCTGAAGATGTTGCATCAGATTAAATACCTCCTCCAATGGATCTTCCAAGTGAAAGGCTGATCCTAACATTGAATATCTCACCTTCCGACAATCACTGCAATCCCTCACTGCAAATACCAACTAAAAATAACGCAGTCACTAAGGGATACTACGTTGTAGGTGCAAGAGACAGAGTTGGCCAAGTGCCAAGATTTGCAATATGCTCCAAGGGCTTCCAAACTGATCTCTCAATGGAAAGAGAGCCTCCTCCTCTAAAAAACAAGTGATGGAGGTGGTGTTCTGAACCCTCACTACAACACCCTGCAACAAAACATTATTCCGTTGCAGAAATGATGTTGTAGATGAAGGAGGATGCTTGGCCTCAAGCCTGAATGTGAGGAAAATCAGTAAAAATCCTTCAAGAAGCCTCTCAAGAAAGGAGAAGGATTCCTAAATCTAAAATCCTTGTGCTAAGCAGCACTGCAACTCTGCTAAACATCAGGAGAATGCACAAAGTCTAAACAGACAAAGAAATCAATAATCTGAAGCATGAATAACAATGGTTGCCTTGCCCTCCTTTTAAACAAGTGAAAGCTCTCTCTCCATGGGTCCCACTCATTAGGGTTTCCTCCACTGAATAACCCTCTTCCCATTCATACTACGTTGTCTATCAATGTTCTCTCCACCTCCTATCCCAGCGCTGTTGACTTGGTCAAGCTTGACCTTGTCTCCATTAAAATGTCCTGTTTCACACATAAGGGTGCGAAATCTAGCTCTTATGACTATCCCCTTTCACATTTGAGGGATTTTATTCATGTTTTTAATATGCATGGGCTTCCTTACCCATTTATTTAGCTTCTAGGTGATAAAACAAAACTTTAATATTCCATTTAGTTGTGGGCTAAAATGGGAATATTACAGTCCTCCACTCCCAAATGTTTCTTGTCCTCAAGCAACTACAAGGATAGAGCTGGAAAGTCTCCACCCAAGGCATGGAGTCTAAAATGTGTTTAGGAACGTCTTCCCCATGTGGATCCTCCATCCCCCAAGCAATCATCCATACAAAATGAGTTACCTCCCAACATGGAAAATCCTGAAAATCCTCTTCCACCTTTGGCTCCTGCAATGTAGGTGGGCTGAAAATCTGATCTTGGTAGAAAAAATAGCCTACCCCATGATGTCCTCCTCTCCACTTAGGATAAGTGTAGATTATATGCTGATCTTGGGCTGCAATGATATTTCCCTCAAGGGGCAAGATGAAGATTAGACCTCCAAGGGTCTCTTCTCCAACGTTATGAAACATGTTGGCCCAAATAATCTCATATGTGATAAGTTGAAAGTTGCCATCATATGGCATCCAATCAATCATATGGCTCACCTCAAATGGAAACAAGTGTTTTGCTGTAGTGGCCACATACTCTCTCATGCTCCCAACAGGGGAGATTTCTCCCCCAAGGGACACATCCAACCAATGTGCCATTCCCCCAATCATGCTCCCAACAAATATAAAAGCAACAACAACATAAGGAACCATAATGAGAACCATGCTTGCTGCCATATTTAGCAAGGGAGAAGGAAAATGGTCCCTCAAATGTAACCAACGCAGTTTGACCCAGAACTGCAAAAGAGTGTGACAAAAAGTGTATTTTCTCAACCACTTGCTTGCTGTCCCACTCTCCTCATATGTGGAGAAAGTGAATGATGCATGGTGCAAAGTGAGCATGTTCTCCCAAGTACATATCCTCCCCAAGTCCTCCTAGGGAGTGGTCACCAATACTGCTCATGGCCTCAAGTAGACCATGAGGTCTAGAAAAAAGGATGCTCCTCCTTGGAGCATCATCCTGCACATGTATGGTTAAGGGATGAATATATACATTATACAAATCATTATGCAAACAAAAAATACCCTTACCATATTTCTTGCTCATGCAAATGGAGTGGCTCACAGATGAGTATCCTCTCATCCTCAAAGAGAAAAGAGGTGGTTGTGCTAAATCTTCCAAAGAATTATGTGTCTCCTCCATCTTTACATGATCCATGCATCTCCTCATATGCTGATCATTCAATATCATGCAAGAAAAATGATACTTGGAATACTCCACCAACAGCCGAGAGCTCCAACATGGATCTATCCTCCATAGTGACAGTGCTGATGATATCTCATGAAGAACATCTGTCATATGGTTATCCTCTTATTTGACATCTCCCATGCTAAATATGCAAGTTGGAAGGTTGTTATCATTCCCCTACTGCTTCTGCCATAACGCAGAATCTGAAATGTGAGTGGGTAAAAATGATGTTGAGAGAATGCCTCTCTCCTCCTTGAGTCTACCCAAGATTCTCAGCATTGTAAAATGACCTCCGAGGGTCTCCACTCCTCTGAAATCAATGAATGTTGCCTCAAAATGTGAGGCATATCTCATTATCTGTTGATCTGGTGGTCTCCTTGGTGAAATGTCTCCATGTAATGAGACATCATCATCAAGAGTAGACTGCATACATGAATGGACAAACTTGTCCCTGCTCTCACTGCACAATCCAGTCTCTCTCTTAGGTGCATCAACCTCATGAAATAGACAGGGGTGTGTGCTCCTCATCACATGATGCTGGTCATCCTCCCTATCTCCTCCTCGTATCTCCATAGGTCCACACCTCATCATCAATGCCACATGTAGAACATGAATTGTACCTTGATATCCACACATGAGATCCTCGGGACTTCCTTGCAAAGATGCAAGAATCCCTCTAGTTGGAGCAAGAGCTCCTCTTTCCTCTGCATGAGGTGCTAGATCAACTCTAGATCTGACAGTGTTGCTGCCCTCCTCCTCATCAACATGTATGGGCAACCTCTCAAGAATTAGATCCTCTCTTGAAAAATAGATCTCCATGTCTTTTTGTTTAGGGACATGAGATAAATGTCTTTCCTCTAACAAGGTATGATGCAAGATGTCAGCCTCCTCATTGGTTTTCTGAACTGGAATGGTGTTTATAGTTCCATCCATCACATGCAAGGTTTGTGTTTGCTTGAGTTGGTTCTTATCCACCACATGTGTTTCAGGACTCTTTCTATCAAATATTCTCACCAATGTTTTAATGAACCTTGCATAAGAAGAATTATTTGCATTCTTTAAAGTAAAAGACTCAAATATCCACCATGCATAGGCCTTACCTCCAAAATGCAGTGCTTCTAATCTAATGGCTTCATCTTTAGAAATTTTAATGCCGCTGCAAAAAGGTATCTAGCTCTTCCACCCACGCCCCGGCTGAACATGTAGGTGAACCATAAAATGTAGATATAATAAATCTATCCACATTATGCTGCTTGCTCCTTCTCACCTTGATCTTGCAAAACTCTGGAAAAGTGATATGATCTCTAAACTTCTGAGTTTGAGATTCATACTCATGCAGGAACCCACTAAGAGTTCCCCTCTTAGGAATTCCTTCTTCTTTTCTCTCCCTCATGACCAAACTAGGAATGTGACTGCACTGTGCATCATAGGGTGTAGCTGCATGCTCACACTCCTGATAATAAAATCTAGATTTTGATTCAAATTCAAACCCTCTTGGAGATTTTGTACATATCTCCTTCCTTATCTTCTTGAAATCTTCATGAATGCTTGGTACAGATCTTGCAAGAAGCTTTGTGAGCCTATCTTCCCTTCTTTCTCCACATAATGGAGTCTTCATCTTCTCTTTTCTTGATAGCTTCATGGCTGAGATCCACAAGCTGAACCAAGATTATGCTCTGATAGCACTGTAATATCCCAAAATAGGGAAAATCTAAATGTTAGGAATATGTTATAGTATTCCTAAATTGGAGATCCAAAAATATGTAAACACAACAATGGAGTAGCAGTGATAATATCATACCAAGATGTATGGAAACCACAAAGACATTTTATTATATATATATCAGCAAAAAATAGGTGCAATACACATCAAATGATCAAGGAAAACAAGCCTCGCATGAATACATGTATCAAAAGTGAAATGCTGCTACATAGCAGAAATTCTATGGATCAAAACTGCACAGTCAAAGATAGAGCACTGCTACAGGAAATACAAAACAACATATATCAGCATATATTGGCTGATACAATGATGGGAGAGAAGATCTATGCTCCCAAAGACTACCTCAAGACAATCCTGGAAGGATTGGCTGAAATATGCAAAACTACAAAATGTCGGAGTTGCAGGGTAGTAGCTGCAACTCAAGAAATGGAAATGGATGGAGAATGTTTTAGATGTTGCATCATATTAAAGGCCTCCTCCAATGGATCTTCCAAGTGAAAGGCTGATCCTAACACTAAATATCTCACCTTTCGACAATCACTACAATCCCTCACTGCAAATACCAACTAAAAATAACGCAGTCACTAAGGGATACTGCGCTGTAGGTGCAAGAAAAAGAGTTTTCCAAGTGCCAAGATCTGCAATATGCTCCAAGGGCTTCCAAACTGATCTATCAATGGAAAGAGAGCCTCATCCTCTAAAAAACAAGTGATGGAAGTGGTGTTGTGAACCCTCACTGCAACACCCTGCAACACAACATTATTCTGCTACAGAAATAACGCTGTAGCTGAAGGAGGATGCTTGGCCTCAAGCCTGGATGTGAGGCAAATCAGTAAAACTCCTTCAAGAGGCCTCTCAAGAAAGGAGAAGGATTCCTAAACAAGAAGCGTTGTGCTAAGAAGCACTGCAACTCTGCTAAACAAAAGGAGAATCCACAAAGTCTAAAAAGACAAAGAAATCAATAATATGAATCATGAATAACAATGGCTACCTTGCCCTCCTTTTAAACAAGTGAAAGCACTCACTCCATCGGTCCCACTCATTGGGGTTTCCTCCACCAAATAACCCTCTTCCCATTCATACTCTGTTGTCTGTCAAAGTTCTCTCCACCTTCTATCCCAGCATTGTTAAGTTGGTCAAACTTGACCTTGTCTCCATGCAAATGTGCTCTTTCACACATAAGGGTGTGAAATCTAGCTCTTATGACTATCCCCTTTCACATTTGAGGGATTTTATTCATGTTTTTTAGTATGCATGGGCTTCCTTACCCATTTATTTAGTTGTTAGGTGATAAAACAAAACTTTAATATTCCATTTACCAATGGGCTAAAATAGGAATATTACATATGCACTCTAGCACATTATTTTCGTAGTTCCATAAACATCAAACTCCATATAATTCACCATTATCTAACAATCTCGAGACAAAATGAGTACGCAATTTATGAATGGAAACACCAACATACGTCTCACAAACATCAGTTGGTTTTCAATATCAATTTATTAGATTGATATCAATGCTTGTAAACTATTATAAACATAAAAACTGAAAGGCTTACAAAACAAATGATAAAATAACTTGTTATGAACGTAAAATTGAAATGATTAGCATATATCATTGTAGACATGGTTACAATTTTTCATGGATAACCAATTTTTCACAGATTAGGTGGTATGTATCAGTAAGAAATGATATTAAATTATATTATAAGTAATTCAACTGCTATAGGAATTATTCCTAGTCCTTAATGATATACTCCAAATTCTTCCACAATAATAATCACGTGTCTAAAGAAGCCATCATGACTTCCAAAATCACATATTTAAACATACAAGTTGTAAAAATTGAATTTGTTTCATAAATTTTAATAGAATCATGTACTCAAATCTAAGATATAGTTCTTAAGCTCTGAAACCTCTTCTTGATTGAAGACATACTAAACTGATAAGATATAGCTGAAGAGAAAGAATTTAAAAACTTCTTGGCATAACTTGTATAGCAGTAAATGTCATATTCTTTGATATATATATATATATATATATATATATATATATATATATTTAATTTAAAAAATAAAAATAAAAAATTATTTACTTGAATACATTAAATAAATAATTATTAATTTAACAAATAGGTAATTAAAGATATGTATATAGTTTTTTTTCAAGGGAATAAATTTTATATTCATTAACAAAAAAACTAATATTATAAAAAGCATATATAAAATTATTTGCTTATGGCTCTAATGGCCTTGTACATTTCAATCATCTAACATTTGATCCAATGGCTCAGACATGGACACAATGGCAGCTATGGGAGTTGTTTTCAAAGAAGAACGCCTTACAGAGTAAATAAGCCTATTGTAAAAAAATGCAATAAAAAATGTTACGTAAAACTATTTTCCAAAAAATTGTAAAATTACAAGAAAAAAATATCAAATATTGTTATTTTGAAAAACCGATGTGTTTTAGTGCTTTAGATTAAAGAAGAATATTCTATCGAATTGTTTTAGATTTAAAAAAGAATATTCTATCGAACTCATATATAGAAGTACATAAAGTAAATAAATGTATTATTAAAATTACGGTAAATGAAAGTAAGGCAAATTATAGAAGAATAATGCCCAACCTTTAGTAGAGTTCCCAGAAAAATATCAAGTGATCTTTTTGCTAAAGATTTAAAAAACTTTAAATGAGTTGGAGATATAAAACTTATTATATAAACAATTAATTAAAAAGGAAATAGAGAAAACACATTTTTTTATAATGTATTTTGATTGACTTGTCTGTAAATTTTGCTCAAATTTAAATTCAAGTAATTACTCCCTTTTTCCTTTTCATTCTCACACTCACTAATTCTAGATAACTATCCTTTCTATCCCTACCTTATTTCATTCAAAATCTCATCTTTCTCTTTTGTTTTTTTTCTTTAAACATTTTATGATTTGGATGTTTTTTAACAATAAATTGTAACATGCCAAGTCCTAAACATTAAAACTATATTATAAAAAAAATCAATTTAACCAATACATAAACTTTACACCCAAATTACCATAGTTATTAAGCAGAAGTCATAGATGTAATGTATAAACAGTGGTTCAAAGTTTGAATTTAAGCCAAGGTATAAAATTATGCGTCTATCTCTATACCTTAACCCAACCATTCAAAGTATGGGAGATCGTGTAGAAGGTCACCCAAGGCTTCCAACTATATTTGTTGATCATAAGGTAAGGACAAACAGTTTAGTCTCCACCGTCAATGATAGGGTACTAGATCGAATGGTTGTTGATCAATCTCGAGTGGTTAGGGTAACTGAACCCTACCCCATATGTCCCTTTGACCTCTCATTTGGACCGACTTTCCCCACATGCTGGACTATGTCATCTCTGATGATACAACTTCGGTCTGAGTGGTTACAGGCATCAGAACCCTCGTTTCAGGTGCGTTATGACCTAATTAGTGCCTTATTCCCTGATTCCGCTAAGTTGATCTAGTTTTCAATTATGTACTTGACTCATGTTATATGTTTTTTCTCCAACAGGGTTATGTTCATGTCGATACTTATCCTAGCTTTTTCCAGGTGAGGATTCGGTTGCAGAGTTGAAGGTTTCATTTTCTGGGTGTGCACCTACTTTATTTTCTAATGTAAAATGCAGGTTAATCATGTATGCGGGTTTGAATATCTATCCCTTATATCTATTTTGTAATTTTTATTAAATATTAATGTAACACCCTCCTCCCACATCTACCCAAGAAACTGTACAACTGGGGTAAACATGTGATGAAGAGTTACCATGATCTAATTCAACCTTCCAGGTCACCTTAAGGAAGAGGAACTAATACTACACAATATCACACAGCATTACAGACCTACTACACATGCTACATAACACCTAGGAACCATCCCAACCTTCTAGAAGGCTAGCCCCTGCATGACACTGACTTTTTCAAGCATCAAACTCCCACTCACTCCCTTAACAAGGAAATAATGCAATTGGGACCTCCCAGTCACATGCATAAACATGCATCAGTGCGAATGTGGAATTTTTTACCAAGTTTTGTGCCAACGACTGTGGATTTTAAGGCTATATTCCAAGGTTGGGGATAGACCTCTGCCCATAAATCCTTGTCACTCTCAGAATTAATCAATGATACAATGAAAATTCTTGCAAACTAAAAACTGACACCAAGACTAGGTCTGACCATCCCCAACTAGGACTGACATTTCGTCAAACATGTCAAAAATATTCAATATATAGGTGTAAATAACAGATCTAAGCATAGGGGTGTTGGAACAAGGTCTCCTATGAGCTACGAAACTGGTCCAATTTTGAATACTTTTTATTAGATTTAGTCTAGTGCAAGGGTTTTGGGGTGGGTCAAAGCCCCGAAAGCATTGTAATGGGTAAAAGGGTAAATTAGGGGTCTGAAAACCATGGCTTGCAGACCATAGGAAAGTCTAGGCTAGATTATAAATAGAGGAACATTTTGTATTGTAAGGCGGAGAAAATGAAGAGCTATTGATGCGAATTGTGGTTTAAGTTGTCTGTTTGGGTTTTTGGGGAAAGGACTCCTACTGGCTGTGTGCGCGGAGATCCAGACTCCAGCTGTGTGCGGACCCTGCTACTATGTGCGCAGGCTGGGAAGGGGATTGTAAGAAGGAATTAATGAATTGATGAATAAGAAAGGTTGATAGAGAACTAAATCTGTGAGTACTCTTTGGGTGAATCATTAGTAGTTATTGCATTGTGCGCTTTCTGTTTTTAAGCTGCGAAAGATCTCTGTAAGTGTGTTTCTTAGTATCTGGATCTGTTCTATTCTATTTATGTAATACTGTGCTACTGTCATAAAATTATATAATTATAGATCTAGTGCATGTGGATGCGAATAGAGACCTACTTGGCTCTGCGCAGAACAAGGTGATCTGGGTATCACAGGGCCGAACACAGCTCTGTTTGCCTTACCAATCCTTTCTCAGGGTGCAGAAACCTGGTTCTAGCACCCACCCATACTACTTCAGGTGAGACTTTGACCTACGCAAATAGGTCAATTCCGAAAGGGCTAGTAGTATAGGGGTTTGTTGGCAAACCTTGAACTTCGAACCTGGGTCAAGACCCCTCGAGTCAACAAATGGTTCCATTGCCGGGACCCGAGCATTTTGAGAAAGGGATCAGGAACTGAGAAGCAAATACTGGAGATCTAACATGGAAGTGAATGAGCACTACTCTAGATGAAAGTACAACACGGAGCAGTAAGTACTATCAAACCAATCAAGAAAGGGATCACTCTGCCCATAGCCCGCTGAGAAGAGCAGTTACGCAAGGTCCACCAGTTACCCCAACGTCAGACTCACGGGAGAACAAGCCCTCAACCGAAACCTCGCTAGAAGGAGACATGGCAGTACACTTGAAATTACCTACCTTTAAAGGGCCCGCGGCCAATGAGGACATGGATCGTTTTTGGTTCATGGCCGACTCAGTATGGACTGCACAGGGGGTGGTAAGTGATAATGTGAAGAGAGCACAAGTATCCCTAGCCTTCAAAAAGAGAGCTCTGGACTGGTATATGTGGTACATATCTCAAAACAGGAGAAGATCTCTTCAAGATATTAAGGACACCCTAAAACAATAGTTCCGGAAGCCAAAATCTTACTCTCAGTTGGTAGCAAAAGTAAAGGAATTTAAGCAAGGTGTGTCTGAATTAGTGTGGGAGGCCAATCAGCGATTGAAGAAAGCAATCAGGGAAGGAGGGTTCAAGTACAATGACAAACAACACATTGAATGGTTCATTGCTATGTTGCTACCTCACTTGCGTATACCGATGGGCCACCAGACCTTCAAGTCATAGGAAAAATCCTTGGAAGTTGCCATGAAACTCGAAGCTGCACCCAAAGATGACACTTTGGGAGGAGTACAACAAATTTAAGAACAGCTCGGAGCCATGCACATGGAGATTCAGAGCTTACGGACAGAATGGGGAAAAGGAGCTAGTGTAGAACTCTAGTGCATACGATGTTGGGTATCTGGCCATACAAAGGACCAGTGTCCTCTATTGTCAGATTACATGCAAGCAGGAGGACCTAGTCCGCTACGTCTTGGTTCCAGTTTGTCTGCGCTATGGTGTGATGAGTTCCGGGTAGCGGAACCACATGATACGGCCAAGTGCCCTCGGATAAGTATGGGCGAATTGAAGCAACAATGGTGTAGGTTCTGCCGATCGGTAGGTGCCGATGAGCATAAATGTTTCACGTATGACTTGATTGTATATCAGGGGAACTTCTATAGGGTACAATCAGACCGTGCGTCACCGAGATCCCCTGTAAACTTTGGTGGCTCCCCAGCAAGGGGCAGGGGAGGTCGGGGAGGAAGCGCAGGACGGGGGTGGGGGCAGATGATCTGCTATAACTATGGAGAAGTAGGGCACTTCGCAAGGGACTACACAAATCCCACCAGACAATCTTGCAAATATTTCTGACAGCCGGACCATGAGATTTAAGACTGCCTGATCCTGATAGAAAAAAATGCAGGAAAAAAATCCCATGCCTACACAGAATGTGCAGAGAGTTAAAGCCAAACTAAGAAATATAGACCCGAGTGTGAAGGTCATAACACGCAGAAAGATGGTCACCCGGGGAGCGACGGAAGCGCCTGCCAGGGATCCTATGACCTCGAACATCAGCTAGAAACAAGAAGCAATAGCAGCTACCACACAGATGTCGACACACCTTAAGGTAGAAGAGGGGGTTGAGCCCTTTCTCCAGGCATGTCTGAAACTGCTACGCAACCCACAGGCTGTAGAGAACCTTCAAGCTTTAATGCATAGCTGCGCGGCTCGGTCCACTCCGATCCCTGGGATCAAGGATGTACACAAGCTATACAGGTTTAAGAAACGCACCAGAAGAGAAATGTGGTTGACTGCGCAGATTGGTGATTACGAGATGGATCACGTTATTTTAGATCTGGGATCAGATGCGAACGTATTACCAAAGCAAACATGGCAACAAATGGGAGAGCCTAAATTAGAATGGTCCACCATCCATCTGTGAATGGCGAATCAGCAAAAGATCATCCCTATGGGAAGACTGCTGAAATTCATGATAGATATCGCAGGGGTAAAAGTCCTAGCTGACTTTGAAGTAATAGAAATTGTGGAAGATGCGGATCCTTACCCTGCGCTGCTAGGAATAGACTGGGCTATAGACATGGGGGGTGTCATCAATCTCAAAAAGTGCAGCATGGTGTTTGAGAAGAATGGTACGTGCATAATAGTACCACTAGACCCCGTAGAAGGTGCGCGGTATACAGAGCCAGCATATGAGGAGGAGGAAATAGATCACATTTACAAATTGACTACGCAGGACGAAGACTAGGTTAACCCCACAGCAGAAGGAATACTCTATTGGGAGAAGGAAAACAAATGCTTTTCCGACCTTGATGGGGAACAGAAGAATTGGAAAACCCGGTTACACAATGTCTCGACGCTGCGATGTCCTTGGGTAGTGAGGGCCCTCTACTACATTTCTTCGGAGGTAAGAGATTTACCCCACTTTGATGAGTCTGGTAGCGTCCAAGAATTCCTAAGAACACTCGAAGCTAGGGTGCCAAGAGAATCATGGCTCTGAGCCCTTAATATAGCTATGCGTGGGACACCTGCACGATGGTGCGATACCCACAAGAAAGCATTCCTGGACTGGGAGATGTGTCGGGATAGGATGATCCTGCGGTTCTCCCCTCCAGCTGACATACACACCAAGATATTCCTCAAACTCGGGGATCCCCGCGCGCATCTGTGTACCTGGATGACCAAATGGTCTGACCGGACTACAGAAGAATGGGTCCATCTATTTTTTCATGCCTTGGCCCCTATCCCCACCGCTTGGTATTTGAATGTGTAGTTACATCAGTGCACCCGCCATTGGGAAATACTGAAAGAGGACTTTATAGGAACGTTCAGACTAATTGGCAAGATTGAGATGCTCGACAAAGCTCTGCAGGACATCGATGCCTTTGTATTTAAGAATTCGCACCACCACGCCGCACCAATAGTCCTGACATGGGAAGTGCAGATGCAAGACATAGTAAACTTTCGAAGCTTGGCGATAGACGAAGAAGAAGATAACCCTTGAAATATCTTTGTTCCAGAATCTGAAGGGGAACGTGCCATTATTGGACCCCCGCTACAGAATGTTGATGTGACTCAACCTCTCAAGCTGTGTGAAGTTAATATTAGGATGGAAGAACACCCTAAGCTGGCTAAAATTGGGCACTATTGGGATGAAGGAACCGTAGGAAAAATTATAGAGCTACTTACGGAGTATTAGGACTTATTTTTGACAAAGTTTTCTGAGCTCAAAGGAATCACCGGGGACCTAGGCATTATGCACATCACTCTGAAACCTGAGGCGTGCCCCGTCAAGCAGTGGCCTTACCGACTGAATCCTAAATATAAGCAAAAGGTTAAAGAATAACTGGACAAAATGCTTGCCACAGGTATCATTGAACCAGTTGAACAATTATATTGGGTAAGTCCAATGGTCATCCAGGAGAAGAAGACAAAGGGGAAAATATGCATCTGCATGGATCTACGCAAGTTAAGCGAAGCCTGTGTCCATGACCCCTTCCCTACGCCCTTCTCTGACAAAATCCTTGATGGCTGGGTGGACAAGAGGCCTATTCCTTCACCGATGGGTTCTCAAGGTACCACCAGATCCGAATTGCACCTGAAGATCGTAGTAAGACTACATTCACGACCGAATGGGGGTCCTTTCAGTATACGGTCATGCCCTTTGGTCTCAAGAACGCACCCACTATTTTCTCAAGGGTCGTAGTTGTTGTATTCAAGGAGTTTATTCATAATTTCCTAGAAGTTTATTTAGATGACTAGACGGTCTTCGACCTGGTAAAGGAGCATGTCTCTAACCTACGATTAATGTTGGATGCATGCAAAAAGCACCAAATGTCCTTGAATATTAAGAAGTGCATCTTCTGTGTACTGTTCGGAATCTTTCTTGGACACGTAGTCTTCCAACAAGGGTTGATGGTTGATCCTGTGAAGGTAGCTGTAATTATAAACCTTGCAGTCCCAACAATGGAAAAACAACTGCATTCTATTCTTCGACACACGGGCTATTACAGGAAATTCATTCAGGGGTACGCCCTGATCACAACACCCATGGAAAAACTGCTAATAAAATATGTTTCCTTTTTTTTGGAATGATGAATGTCAGAAGAGCTTTGAACCTCTCAAGGAGAAGATGATCTCTGCACCCATACTAATATTTCATGATTGGTCGAAGGAATTTCATGTACATGTGGATGCATCAGGCATCGCCTTGGCCGTTGTCCTAACTCAACCTGGAGAGGGAGATATTGATCACCCAGTTTCCTTTGCAAGTCAGAAACTCTCGGGCGCAAAATGGAACTACTCTACCACTGAGCGAGAAGGATTGGTTATGGTATACGTGTTACAGAAATACCAGCACTATATACTGGTTGGACACTTTAAAATATTCACTAATAATTTGGCTTTGAAATACCTGGTCAACAAGCCTGTGTTGAGGGGAAATATTTTCCGCTGGTTGTTTCTATTTGAGGAACATGATTTTGAGATCATCGTCAAGCTCGGAATGTTGAATGCGGGTCCGGATCATCTATCCCGCATCAAGACCAGGGAAGAACCTACTAACTTGGAGGAAGGCTTACCAGATGCGTAGTTGTTCACCATTAAGGTTATTTACGCAAACTTCGCTGATATCATTGAGTTCCTCACTACAGGCGTGGCCCCCACAGAATATTCGGTGCAGCAGAAGGAGTTGGTTACTTGGGCAGTGGACTTTACTATCATCGCTGGTTAGTTATACAAGCTAGGCGTAGATGAAATACTACGCAGGTATGTCTTGGAACATGAACGACCTGTTGTTTTAGCGGAAGCACACAAAGGTGTCGCAGGAGGCCACTATGCAGGGAGATCAACGACACAAAATATTTTGAGCGCTGGGTTATGGTGGCCTACCCTGCATCAGGATTCTTACACCTATATTAAATCATGCGACACATGCCATCGAACCGAACAGCCCTCGCGCCGAGATGAGATTCCATTACAGCCTCAAATGGATTTAGAGGATTTTGAAAAATGGGCCATTGATTTTATAGGACCCATCAATCCGTCAGGTAAGAAAATAGGTGCGCGCTACATTATTACTGCCACTAACTACATCACTTGATGGGCTGAGGCACAAGCGGTGAAGGATTGTACTGCAGATACTATTGCGCACTTCATCTTTGAGCAGATTCTAACCAGGTTTGGCTACCCAAAGATCCTAATGAGTGACAGAGGTACACACTTCGTTAACCAAATGATTCAAGCCCTAAATGAGGAATTCCAGATGCACCATGCAAAGAGTACACCATACCATCCACAGGAAAATGGGGCGGTTGAAGATTTTAACAAAATTTTGGAACAGGAATTAACCAAGGTTTGCAATGCCGATCGTAGTGACCGGGATGTTTGCATACCCTATGTTCTATGGGCCTACCGAACAACCTGCAAGAAGCTGACAAGCAGGACCCCCTTCCGAATGGTCTATGGCAAGGAGGCCATTATGCCCATAGAATACATTGTTCCTAGCCTACGCATCACAGCATTTACAAATATAGTAGAACCATATATCATAGAGGAACGCCTTGTGTAGCTTTTGGCTTTGGGGGAAGATCGGTTTATTGCTAATTTTCATCAACAGGTTCAGAAAGCCCGTGATAAAGCCTGGCATGATCGAAATATTCCCCAAAAGACATTCGTAGCAGGCGATCTCGTCCTTTTATATGATAGCCAATTTGCGAAACACCCAGGAAAATTCCTGTAGCATTGGCTTGGTCCCTACACCGTTAGGGAGATCATGGATGGCGGAGCAGTCCGGCTAGCTACCCTGTGCAGTGACATATTACCAAGCTTTGTCAATGGTAGTCGACTCAAGCCATACCGGGCTAAATGACTATATGGCGGCCACAGTGACTTGGGATGAGTCACAAGATTGTGTTGGGGAACTGTTGGAATAGGGTCTCCTACGAGTTGTGAAACTAGTCCAATTTTGAATACTTTTGATTATATTTAGTCTAGCGAAGGGGTTTTAGGGTGGGTCAAAGCCCCGAAAGCATTGTAATGGGTAAAAGGGTAAACCAGGGGTCCGAAAACCATGGTTTGCAGACCATAGGAAAGTCTAGGCTAGATTATTATAAATAGAGGAACATTTTGTATTGTAAGGTAGATAAAATGAAGAGATATTGATGTGAATTGTGGTTTAAGTTCTATGTTTGGGTTTTTTGGGAAAGGACTCCTGCTGGCTGTGTGCGTGGAGATCTAGAGTCCAGCTGTGTGCGGACCCTGCTGCTGTGTGCACAGGATGGGAAGGGGATTTTAAGAACTAATTGATGAATTGATTAATAAGAAAGGTTGATAGAGAACTGAATCTGTGAGTACTCTTTGGGTAAATCATTGGTAATTACTGCATTGTGCACTTTCTATATTTAAGCTATGAAAGATCTGTGTAAGTGTGTTTCCTGTATCTGGATCTGTTCTATTCTGTTTATGTAATACTGTGCTACTGTCATAAAATTATATAATTATAGATCTAGCACACGTGGATGCGAATAGAGACCTACTTGGCTAAGCACATAACAAGGTGATCTGGGTATCACAGGGCCGAACGCAGCTCTGCTTGCCTTACCTATCCTTTCTCAGGGTGCGTAACCTGGTTCCAGCACCCACCCATACTACTTCGGGTGAGACTTTTACCTATGCAAGTAGGTCACTGCTGAAAGGGCCAGTAGTATAGGTGTTTGTTGACAAACCTTGAACTCTGAACCTGGGTTAGGACCCCTTGAGCCAACAAGGGGTCTCATAATTATCTAAGAATCGATGAGAAGGATTGTTTCCTCATCCCATTAACTACATTATAATCTATATAGTAATGGATACATTGTTCATTCATTTACAAATCAAAACGTGAGGAGAGCCATACATCATCACTCCCATAAAATACATTCATAACCATCATATAAACAACATAAATGACAAGCACATAACAACCATATAAGTCACATAATAACCAACATCTTTTTTCATCAATACAATGGGAAAATATCTCTTGTTTCCATAGACAAAATGCAACCAAGTCTGGAACTTCTACATTCCACCCGACAATAGACATGGTTGAGTCAAATATCTCTTTAGTGAGTCACCTCCGTGCCATATTCCAAGCATTAATGTGGGAACTCATAAAAATCATCAATCAAAACCAAACTAGGGCTTCCAGAGGACAACCCACCTCAACCCTCAACCAGTGATTCCACCTCACAGTCGAACATCACAACCATCACCAGATTAGTCTCCACCCAAGCTATTTAGGGCTCTAGAGAGTTTTTGTTGGCATGCAATATGTTGTCCTTGATGGCAACCTATTTGATGAAGTTGTTCTTGATGGAAACATACTTGATGAGTTGCCTTTTTATAAGCAACCTATGAGTTAAATATGTAAAAATGATGTTTCTACAGGTCAGTTCATATGTGACAAAGAAAGGAATTTCAGTAAGTGCAAGAGAAACGAAACATGAAATATTTCTCAATGTATATGCAGGTTTAATGAAGGCAACCCATGTATGGAAGCAATGTATATGCTATTTTTATGAAGCCAACCCACATATACATTCAAAATAAGTATATACACAATTTTTATGACGAGAAGTCGTGTATACATGCGGATAAGAATGATCCAAGTCGCGTATGCCTTTTGCGCTCTAAAAACTATGAAACCAAGGGGCATTACCATGGTATTTTCCCACAGTACTGAGTTTTGTATTGTCTATTTGACTCCATCTAGGAATACCATCAGCTATTGTGTGGTTTTAACTCATGGTATTGGTAAAGGCTAAATCTTAAGGAGAAGAAGATCATAGTGCAAAGGTGTGCATGAGTAAGGGTTGTAACTGAATAATTTTCTCTAAGCTATATTTGCATGGGATGAACTCTATTTTAATTGATAGATCTGAATCGATGATGCACCCATGGATACAATGATGGTTCAAGATCTCTAGATCTGAAATGACTATGCTCTTGTGTGATCCATTAAAACGATGATTAGATCTATGAAGAGGCGCAAGTTTGCTGAAGTCAAGTGAAGAAATCTGGGTAACTTCTATGAATCTAGTTCATTCTACAAAGTTTATATTTACAGATCTATATTCTAGTTCGTCTGAGCAAAAGCACGCATATACATAGGTTTTCTTCCAAAAAGGCACATATGGAAGTTAAGGTTTTCTGAAGCTTATTGCAGAGGTTTTTCTGTTATTCCTACTATTTGTCTGTTATCTGTCAATGAAGTTTTCTTGGAGATCTGGATTTTTTGAATACTTTATATGCTACTAAGTTGATTATATACAAATCTGGTCAATAAGAGAATAAACATGGTTGATGGTGACTAAATAATAAAGGGTTCTGCATTTCTAAATATATCTGACTGAAAGCCTCAGATCTGGATTTGAGACTGACCACTTTCTGAAAAACAGTATTCATGGAGCTATACACAGGTTACTGTGAATGAAAGCGCGTATACATGCGGGTTCAGTGAAGCGAAGTAGTGTATGCATTTTAAGTTGATGAATGTTCAGGGTTGAGTTTGTATCTGCATCTTTATTCTGCAGTCTGGGTTATTTCCGAGTTCTGGTTATAGTGGTCTCACTGTTCTGATTGAAGTATTGGGTAAAGGTTATGGTTGTTGATGTTTATGAAGAGTTTTTTTGATGTTGTTTGATCCAGTATGAAAATTGATGAAATGTTGTCTGCAGTGGTTCTCAAGGTTGAAGCCTTCAGTATGGAAGTAGAAGCATCCTACCAGTATAAGCTCGTGTTCTGATCAGGGGGTTGAAGCTCCCTTCCAGTAGTGGATGGTAAATGAGATTAGGGGGTTGTAGCTCCCTTCCAGTAGTAGTTGGAAAATGAGAGAAGGTTGTAGCCTTCTACAAGAAGATGCCTGCATACTGATATGAGTCTGCATTAGTGCAATATTGTAAATATTTTTCCATACAATAAATATTGAAGATAGAGACGACAATAGTGATGGTTTTCTCCCGAATTGGGTTTCCACCTTAAATATTGGTGTTCATGTGTGTTTCTCTTGTGTGATGATTTATACTACTGTTACTGCACATAATTACTGATTATCTAACAGATGCTTGACTGGTAAATTGACTTAATGATTTTTCCTGAAAAGTTTTTAATCTACAAAATTATATCAACATACGCTAGTTTCTTTTATTATATGCGCATGTATACGTGAGTTTGATTAATTAAAGCCATGTATGGAATTATATAAAGAAAAAGTTAAAATATTTTCAGTAAGCTCTAAATACTAATTCACCCCCTCCCCCCCTTAGTATTTTTCCCAACAATTGGTATCGGAGCAAGTCCTTCTGAAGAAGCTTAACCGCTAGAAGGAAGATCAACTAAGATGAGAAATCAAGATGGGATATCATCTATCAGGCCTCCTCTCTTCAACGGAAACAATTTAATCTTCTAGAATACAAGGACAAGATCCTATATTCAGTCTCTTGGAGCAAATGTATGGGCTATAGTTGAAGGAGGTTATCAATATCCAGCATCAGTTCCAACAGATGCAGCAGAAAGAAAGAAATATTAAACCAATGCAAAGGCGATCAATGCATTATTTGGAAGTCTGACTGAATCAGAATTTGTCAAATTCATGCAGTTGAATACAACAAAGGAGATATGGGACAAAATAATTCTAAGCTATGAAGGTGATACCAAGGTAAAAAGTGCTAAACTACAAGCTCTCAAAATTTAATATGAAAATCTTAGGGTGCATAATGAGGAAATCATTGCTAGTTTCTTTTTGTGTCTAGATGATAGTGTAAATTGTATGAGAAATCTGGGTGAAACCATAACTGACACTACTCTGGTAGAAAATGTTTTAAGATCTCTAACTCTCAAATTTGAATCAAAAGTGTCTTCTATTGAAGAGAAGTGGGATCTACAAACTCTTACTATTGTTCAACTTTGGTATTTTGACTACTTGTGAAATCAGAAAAGGAGTTCCATTTGAAGTCAAAGAAGTTGTCTTTAGAGTGTTTGCAAAAGGAAAAGGAGTAGAAGAACAAGAAGGATCAGGGTATGTTTCAGAATAATATGAGATAAATTTTGTAAACTTGGCACTGGAATATTCAGAGGTAATTTTCCATTTAAATGTTTTTCTTGTGGAAAAGTTGGTCATTATGCTACTAAGTGTCCTCATAAAGAAAAACATGAAAAAGGAAAGGAAGTGGAAAAAGTAAATAAGAATCGGTTTATCAATAGAAAAATTTATTATACTCATGAAGACAATGACGGGTTATCAAATAGTGAAGAAGGAGAATCTGATCAAGATGTTAGACTACTCATGGCTTTTGAAAAAGATTCTAGTGAGGCTAAAGATGCCTTTATGGATGCACTAGAAGAAAATTATTTTCTTGAGAAATTAATCAGCTCAAAATATGTTTGGAAGAAAAAAAAATTTCCATAGACACTCTAAGGAATCAGCTTATAGAAAAGGAGAAGCACAATGAGAAATTAGAATGTGAAATAGTAAGTCTAAGAAAGGAAACTGAGAAAGAGAAAACTTTAAATCTTAGATTTTCTAAAGGAATTGAAAGCTTAGATGAAATTATCAAGGTTCAATTCTCTCATTTTGTAAAGACAGGTCTTGGATATATCGGAGAATCCTCTTAGTCTTCAGCACCAAGCTATCTAAATGCAGCGAAAGCCAACCTACAACATTCTCTCACTCAGCAAGAGAACAAAGAAACTTCACAGGTAAAGCATGACCACTTCAATACAAAGAACAATAACAGAAATATCAATCAGAGAAATACCAATCTGCAGGTAAACACAAATAGAAGGTTTCATGATCGCAGAAATTTATTCTTTAATGGGCAATGTTTCTCATGTCATAATTTTGGTCATAAAGCTATTCAATGTGTTGCATACAAAACCATCATGACCAGAGAAGTAAGAAAGAAAATAAATGAGACTGGAATAAAGAATAATACTTATAACAACTTTTCTCCTCTTCAAAATGAAATTGAATGTTCTTATTGCAATAAATTTCTTCATGGAGAATCTGAATGCAGGAGCAAAATTCAGCCAAAAGAGCATATATCTTCAAGTTCCAAGGTATGGAGAAAGAAGGACTTATAGGTTGAGAACCGTGGCATAGCCTTATTTTCAAAAGGGGAAGAAAATTGATGGTACATTGATAGCGGATGCTCAAAACACATGACAGGTGATAGAAATAAACTCCTTGCATACAATGCTCTAGAAAGAGAAAAGAATGTTACCTTTGTAAATGATACTCCTGCTTTCATTAAAGGAAAAGGTTCTGTTTTTCTAAAAGAAAAGGTAAAATCTAACAATGTTATGTATGTGGTTGGATTAAAACATAACATGTTAAGTGTGAGTCAAATGTGTGATCAAGGAAATGAAGTTGTCTTTAGTTCAAAAGAATGTATGGTACGTGAACTTAACATAGGAAAAATAGTAATAAAAGGAACTAGAACACCAAGAGATCTATATGTATTGAAAGGTTTCAAAGAACAATGTTACTTGGGTAAATCCTTAGAAAATTGTTTATGGCACAGAAGATTGGGGCATTTGAGCTTCTCTCAAATCAGCAAATCTAGCAGACACAAAGTTGTTTGTGATCTTCCCAACATCACTCTACCTAGAAGTACCATATGAAAATTTTGCCAATTCGGTAAGCAAACCAGAGTACAATTCAATGCCAAAGAAGGATCTACAAGTAAGCCTCTTGAACTCATACATACCGATGTATGTGGACCTATGAATAAAACGTCACCCCGTGGAGAACAATACTATATTCTATTTATTGATGACTTCTCTAGAATGTGTTGGATTGGGTTAATAAAAAAAAAATATGAATCACTTGAAAATTTTCAGATCTTCAAGGCCCTGGTTGAAAATGAATTAGATCTAAAAATAAAATTTCTTAGATCTGATCGAGGAGGGGAATATATATCAGATGAACTCTTTGATTTCTATGAACAACATCGCATAAAAACAATTTTTTTTGTAGCTGGAACCCCATAAAAAAATGTTGTGGAAAAAATAATGAATAGAATAGTTCAACAAATGGCTTGTGGTATGCTTGATGATTCTGGAACACTTGATACCTTTCGGGGAGAAGTAGCACATACCACAGTAAATATTCTTAACAAGGCTCATGTCCATGTGAATAATGATAAAACACCTTATGAGCTCTGGTATGGTAATCTTCCAAATGTAAAGCATTTTAGAGTTTTTGGAAGAAAATTCTTTATCAATAACAATGATGAAAAACTAGGTAAATTTGAACCAAGAGCAGATGAAGGAATATAAGTGTTACAATAAAATACTTAGGAAGATTGTTGAATGTATTGATGTTGTAATTGATGAGTCTCTCTCAGCTCCAAAAAGGGAAATACCAATAACAAATGAAGATTAAGGTGATGAATATCTTCCTGCATCAAATAGAAACAATATAGAAGGTGAACCCAATGAAGCACCAGAAGAAGATCTATTTGAAAAGGCTCCATCCAGGTCTGTTCAAAATAATAATCTAGAATCTCAAATTTTCGGAGAAAAGGGATCAGGTGTCCAAACAAGAAGAACTCTTGTAGTATCTCCTAGTTATCTAGCATTTCTATCCACTATTGAACCACATAATGTCAATCAGGCTAGCTAAGATGAATTTTGGATTCAAGCCATGAATGAAGAACTTGATCATGTTGAAAATAATCATACTTGGGAATTCGTTCCAAGACCTCATGATAAAAATGTTATTGGAACAAAATGGATCTTTAAAAACAAGTTAAATGAAAGTGGAGTTGTTATTAGAAACAACACTAGACTTGTTTGTAAAGGATATGCTCAACAAGAAGGTATAGAATTTGAAGAAACAATTTCTCCTCTAGCTAGACTTGAAGCCATAAGAATGTTTCTTTCCTTTTCAAGAATTCAACAATTCAAAGTTTATCAAATGGATGTTAAATCTGCTTTCCTCAATGGTGATCTAGAAGAAGAAGTTTATATAGAACATCCAAAAGAATTAATTTTTGGAACTGATGAAAAGCTTGTTTTAAAAATCAAAAAATCTTTATATGGTCTCAAACAAGCTCCAAGGGCATGGTATTATCATCTTGACAAATATCTTCATCAAAAAGGTTTTTCAAAGGGATCTGTTGATAGCAACTTATACACAAAAATTGAAAATGATAAAATATTGATAGTAGTTGTATATGTTGATGACATCATTTTTGGGATTAATGAAGAATCAATGAGTTAGGAATTTTCTTCTATTATGCAGCAAGAATTTGAAATGTATTTACTTGGGGAACTAAAAAAAATTCTTGTCTTACAAGTGCAACAAGCAACAAATGGCGTATTTTTATCACAAGCAAAATATCTGAATCAAATTCTGAAGAAGTATGGGATGGAAGACTGCAAACCTGTGAGTACGCCACTAGTAACTAGATGTAACCTCAACTCTCATGATGATTCTCCCATGATGAATCAACCAAAATATACATCCACGATTGGAAGTCTGCTTTATCTAACTGGGACAAGACGAGACATTATGCATGCAGTTGGGATTGTTGGAATATTCCAAGCTAATCCAAAATAGTCTCACCTTCAAGTTGTAAAAAGAATATTCAAATATCTAAAAGGGACTCAAGATTGTGGTCTATGTTATCCAAAGAATGTTGATCTCACTCTTCATGCTTACACAGATGCAGATTGGGCTGGAAATGTTGATGATCGAAAAATCACTAGTGGTGGTGCATTCTATATGTGGCCCCGATTGGTATCTTGGTTCAGCAAGAAACAAAGTTCTGTTTCCTTATCTATAGTAGAAGCAGAATATGTGGCTGTTGCATCATGTTGCACACATTTAATTTGGATGATGCAGACTTTACAAGACATTCAAATCAAATGTTCACCTCCCATCTCCATTTTGTGTCATAATACAAGTTCCATTAGTATCTCAAAGAATTATGTTATGCATTCCAAGACCAAGCACATGCAACCTATGTTTTAAAGATGTAAAAATGATGTTTGTACAGGTCAGTTCAGATGTGACAAAGAAAGGAATCTCAGTAAGTGCAAGAGAAATGAAACAGGAAATATTTCTCAATGAATATGTAGGTTTAATGAAGGCAACTCGCGTATACATTCAGAATAAGTATATACCTAGTTTTTATGATGAGAATTCACATATACACGCGGATAAGAACGATCCAAGTCGCGTATGCCATTTGCACTTTAAAAATTATGAAACCAAGGGGCATTACCATGGTATTTGCCCATAGTATTGAGTGTTGTATTATCTATTTGACTCCGTCCAAGAATACCATCAACCGTTGTGTGGTTTTGACTCATGTTATTGGTAAAGGCTAAATCTATATAAGGGGAAGAAAATAGATAGATCTGAATCTATGATGCACCCATGGATACAACGATGGTTCAATATCTCTAGATCTGAAATGATTATGCTCTTGTGTGATCCATTGAAAAGATGATTAGATCTATGAACTGGCGCAAGTTTTCTAAAGTCAAGTGAAGAAATCTAGGTAAGTTCTATGGATCTGGTTCATTCTACAAAGTTTATATTTACATATCTATACGCTAGTTCGTCTCAGTAAAAGCGCGTATATACATGGGTTTTCTCCGAAAAGGCGGGTATGGAAGTTAGGGTTTTGTGAAGCTCATTGCAGAGGTTTTTCTGTTATTCCTGCTATTTGTCTGATGTCTGTCAATGAAGTCTTCTTGGAGATCTGGGTTGTTTGAATATTGTATATGATGCTAAGTTGATTATGTACAAATCCAGTCAATAAGAGAATAAACGTGGTTGATGGTTACTAACTGATGAAGGGTTCAGCATTTCTAAAGATATTTGACTGAAAGCCTTAGATCTGGATCTAAGACTGATCACTTTTTGAAAAACAGTATTAACATAGCTATACGCAGGTTGGTATGAAGGAAAGCACGTATACACGCGGGTTCAGTGAAGTGAATTAGCATATGCATTTTGAGTTAATGAATGTTCAAGGTTGATTTTGTATCTGCATCTTTATTCTGCAGTCTCAGTTATTTCTGAGTTATGGTTATAGTGGTCTCACTATTATGATTGAAGTATTGGGTAAAGGTTATGGTTGTTGATGTTTATGAAGATTTTTGTTGATGTTGTTTGATCTAGTATGAAAATTGATGAAACGTGGTCTGCAATGGTTCTCAGGGTTGAAGCCTTCAGTATGGAAGTAGAAGCTTCCTGCCAGTAGAAGCTGGTGTTCTGATTAGGGGTTTGAAGCTCCCTTCTAATAGTGGCTGGTAAATGAGATTAGGGGTTGTAGCTCCCTTCCAGTAGGAGCTGGAAAACGAGAGAATTTTGTAGCCTTCTATAGGAAGATACCTGCGTACTGATATGAATCTACATCAGTACAATATTGTAAACAGTTTTCCATATAATAAACATTGAAGACAGAGATGACAGCAGCAGTGCTTTTCTCCCGAATTGGGTTTCCACCTTAAATATTGGTTTTGATGTGTGTTTCTCCTGTTTGATGATTTATACTGCTGTTACTGGACATAATTACTGATTATCTAATAGATTCTCGACTGGTAAACTAACTTAAATATTGTTCTTGAAAAAATTTTAATCTGTAAAATTATATCATCATACACTAGTTTCTTTTATTATATGCTTGTGTGTATGAGAGTTAGATTCATCAAAGCCGCGTATGGAATTCTGTAGAGAAAATTTGAAATCTTTTCAATAAGCTCTAAATATTGATTCACCCCCCCTCTCAGTATTTTTCCCAACAGTTTGTTCCAACCAGAACTTCTAGGACTAGTAACTCAACACACAACTTATGTCAGTCTTGTAGAGTGTTTTTCCATCTAGGGATCCTAGGACAAGTAAATCAACCCACCAATGGCTTCCAGAGCATTTTTCCAAGAAATGGTTTCAGAACTAATAGCTCAACCCAAGTTGTTACAGGGCTTCTAGAGCATTTTTCTAACCAAGGCTTCCAGGAACTAATAACTCAACCCACAACCAAAGGAACATGAGAACCAACTAGAAAAACAAACAATGAAATAAATCCACAACAACATTTCTACCCAGGAAATGGCAAGGCTATGAAAATCCATTATCAGTACAGTAAATCCTTTGTGCCAATGATGGGTCATTACCAAGAAACCACATGCATATGCCATGCATGCCAAAACTAGTGAGGAAAACACACATGCAACTCAGTACCTGCAATCAAAACTCACTATAGTTGTTGATCCCTATGTTCTCTTGCACTTTCCTGCTCTTCCTTTTCCTTCTTTCTCTAAATATCCATGTATGCCACACCCCTAGATTACTCCAAGAAAACTCTACATGTCCAGGAGAATGAGAGAGAGAGAGAGAATAGAATGAGAGCTCCAAAATTGTATTGAACAAAAGCCATGAGCTAATCCTCAAAATTATTTTTATTGATGAGGGCTCTATTTTCTTCATTTTACTTCATTTTCCTCCTCACATGCAACATGTGACCTTTCAACTCCCTTTTCTCCTATTTTCTATTATTTTTATAAATAAATGCCAATAAATACCACTTTACCTTTCTAAATCCTTGTCCATTTCCTTTGCCACTTTCCATAGCCATAATAAAAAACGTGAACACCCACCCTAAGATGTTTTTTCCTAATATTTATCTTGGAATACATGTCCCATGACCTTCATTATTATTTTTCCTTTATTACCTTTTATTACATGGAGTTTTCACCAAGTTTGTTATAGAGACCCCTCCTCCCCCCCTCCCCTTGTGTAATAATCCTAATTAGCTGACAGCTAATTATAAATATTAGTTATTTCCAATTTTGTTTTTCTTAAGTTCAGTAGGTAAATAAAAGGGTGAAGGGACCCATAAATGTAACAGTTAGAATAAAACCACTTTTCTAGATCTAATGTAGACAACGGAGTTCTTGTGGGGCCAAGGGGCCAAAAGGGTAGCACAACTAGTGTGAAAGCCAAGGGACCAAGTAGCAACGCAATTAATGAGTGGATGTGCAGCAAGTGTGAAAGTCAAGGGGCCAAGTAGTAGCACAGTTAATGACTGGACCCAAGGATGTATGGTTTTGCAATAATAATAAGTGGGTGATAGCAACCATGGCAATCATTCTTGCATATCTCAATTTTCTATTCTTTATGACTTGAGCACGCTTGAGCTATTTAGCCAAGTATGCAGTGTTTCTTAGCACATGGGTGTCTCCGAGCAGAGATTCGAACCTCATCCTCAGGGGACTTCAAGTGCTCGCTCAGGATAGGTTTTTATTGTTCGACGGGAACTGATTCAGTATCTTGGCACCAGGCTACAAGAAGTCCCTCCCATAGTGGCATAGTCACCTAGTGACTTACGTAGTCCAACAGTAGTCACCTAGTGACTTAAGCAGTCCAACAGCAGAGGGTTTCTAGAGAGGGATAAATTCCAAGGCATTTCTGGTTGGAATCCAGTGCCAAGATCAACCCTTCAATATTTGAGGTTTGGGGAGCAGTCGCAACTAGTTTATCTATCACTTCAGCCCATAGCTTTGAATAACTAGCAGTTGTGCATTTTCAAACCCTAGGAGGGTGATTTTTTGGGGTCAATCTTTCTGGAAATCCTTTCAGGTTTTTTTCTGGGTTTTTTGGGTAGAGTCTATGGTTAAAATATAGGAATTTTCTGAGCATTAGATCAACCTCATCTACACAGTCCTATTCATCTAGTAGAAGTATTTTCCAGCATATCCAACAGGGCAGGGCAGAGGGAGAGTCCAACAGAGTAGAAGTAGAGCAGTGTTTGGGTGGGAGAATCTAAGGGCCATTCCAACCAGCTTAGCCTGACAGAGTGCTGTATTTTGAGCACTGTTGTACTTATTTTTCATCTCCAGTATTTTAATGAAATGGTTCAGCAGTTCTGGCTCTTTTCATTGTGTTTTTAATGTATTTTCCATATTGCTATAGATTTAGTCTTTTTATTCTTTGTATTGTTGTCATTTTCATATTTGGAATATTACAGTGGTATCAGAGCATATAGACTTGGCTCAGCCTATGGAGCAACTGGTCTATGACACCGAGACATAGAGAAGACATTTCAGACTGGACAAGGCGGTACAGAGACATAGGACATAGGCTTGAGATCACATCCATCAAATGATATTGCGTTCCATTGGAGGAGGATAAAGGGAATGCACCAATGGAAAAAGAGGATTGCGGGAAGGAGTTTGGCAACCTCCTTCTCAAATGTTTTCAGGAGCTCGCCAAGAAAATAGAAGAGATGGGGAAAAAATTTGTCGAAGAAAGCAAACAGAGGAAAATCCCAAGGGGTTTTCAGAATGGAGAAGGATCGGGCACCTCTTACCATTATCCTGAGCAGATGGTAATGCAACATACCTCACAACACTCTACCATGCCCACTTTATTAGCAGGAGAGATGGGAGCAAGAGGACCTTAGGGGTTGGGGCCGGATCATTACAGCGAGTATTTTGCAGAGTACATGACTCATGGGCAAGAGTTCAGAGATCAATTGACATTCAATGAATTTTGTCAGCTGAGGGACAACCGTAGACCCTGCAGCTATAACAAAGGAGGTGGGTACACACAGTGCAATGACCTGAAACGTACTGCAGGTAGACTTATTCAGCCTACTTTTGATGGGTCATCAAAGAGTACGACAAAGGCTTGGGTGGAGAAGCTAGACATCTATTTCCAGTTGAACCAAATGGCGGAGATAGAGGCCATCAAGGTGGCAACGCTGCACCTTGAAGGGGAAGCTCATGATTGGTGGTTCCATGGGATGACCACATTGGGTCACGCAGGGGTGACTGCGTATGCACAGTTCACCCAGAGACTAGTAGAGAGGTTTGAATGAAAGGACCTAGAAGAAAATTTTGTTGAGCTGGCCAAGCTCAAACATACAGGGCACCCGAAGACTTATATCTGTGAGTTCCTGAAGCTCTCATTGATGGTTCAAGATTTTTTTGTGGCTAGGAGGGTGTATATGTTTATCAAAGGATTGGCGGAGCCTCTGCGTGGGTTAGTTAGATCCACTAGACTGGCTACACTTCAGGACGCGGTTGGAAGGGATAGGGATCTACAGGATGCCTTGCCAAGGACGAGAGCTCCATTTCCCCAAAAACTAGGATTTCATCCAAGGGGGAAAGAAACGAGGGTTCCACCCTAGAAGGGGAACTAGGGCCAAGGGCCTTTGGATGATGATACCTAGAGGTATTTGAGATGAAGGAAGCTATGCTTCACTTGCCAGGATCCATGGGCATCGGGTCATCGTTGTTCCACGAGGAAAGCACACTACATTGAGGTATTCTCCAATAGTGAGGGAGAAGAAGAGGCATATGAGGAGTTGGGAGGAGATGCCAATGTCGATGCACCAGGGGGAAATCCACCACCACCACCACCAGAGGAAGGAGGATCATTTGCACTAACAGGAGGAGTCCTTTCATCCTTGCGAGGAGTTCCCAAGTATTTGACACTGAGAGTCTGAGGCACGGTGTAAGGACAGTGTGTTACGGTATTGGTGGATAGTGGGGCCACACATAATTTCATCGATACTCAAATAGTGTAGAGGAGGGGCATACCAACCGAGAACTTTGATGGTTTCTCTGTGTTGGTTCCAGGTTCCAGGACCATGCAGTGCACAAGATATGTTCTAGCATTAGCAGTAACTATGGGAACATATATGGTAACAGTTCATTTTTTTGTCGTTGACATCCCAGACACCAATGTGATATTGGGTGTGAAGTGGCTGATTACACTAGGAAAAGTCACTACATATTGGGATACATTGGAGATGGATTGGACAGACAAGAAGAGCGGGAAGCGCCAGATGATCAAAGGCATGCACAAATATCCACCCCAGACAATCTTGGCACACGAGATGGAGGCATATTTTCGGAAGGGCGACATAGAGTGGGTAGTGGATCTGCGTAATTCAGAGGCAGGAGTCACAGGGCAGTCTATACACCCCGATGTGTAGTATATATTGGACCACTACCCCACAGTCTTTGGGGACATACCACTGGGGCGACCACCAGACCAAGGGTTTGAGCACACTATTGAGTTGGAGCAGGGGATCTAGGCAGTGATCACCACTCCTTATAGGAACCCTAAGGCCTACATGGATGAGATTGAGAGAGCCATCCATGAGCTGTTAGCATTAGGACACATCTGGCCTAGCACTAACCGCTTTTCTTCTTCCATAGTGTTGATGAAGAAGAAGGACGACACCTTATGGATGTGCATTGACTACATGGCACTGAATATAAAAACCATGAATAACTGATACCTTATTCCCAGGATTGATGAGATAATGGATGAGTTGAGGCAATCGAAGTTCTTTTGCAAGATCGATCTGAGGTCGGGGTACCATCAGATCAAGCTGAGGGACCAGGATGTCCCTAAGACTATGTTCAGATGCCACTATGGCCACTACAAGTTCTTGGTGATTCCCTTTGGGCTGACCAATAAACCAACCACTTTCCAATCTTGTATGAACCACATCTTTTGTGGTCAATTGAGGAATTTTATACTGGTATTCTTCGAAGAAATTCTCATCTATAGGCACACATGGGAGGAACACTTGCAACATATTGAGGCTGCATTGTGTATCTTGGATGAGTAGCATTTTCTATGCCAAGCTATCCAAGTGCGAATTTGGACTTACAGAGATGCTCTACCTAGGGCATATCATTGGAGCTAATGGACTAAGGGTCCATGAGGAAAATATACGGGCCATTCAGGATTTGTCGAAACCAAATAATGTGACAGAACTTTGTGGGTTTGTAGGCATCTGCACCTACTATAGGAAGTTTTTCAAGGGGTTTTCACATCTTGCAGCACCCCTCACGGTCCTCACTAAGAAAGGGGTCTTTTGTTGGACATACACTGTACAGAGGGCCATTGAGAGGCTCAACGAGGTGATGAGAAGTTGTTCGATGTTGGCATTGACGTATTTCATGCAACCCTTTGTGCTAGAATGTGACGCTTTAGGAGAGGGAGTTGGCACAATTATGATGCAGGGGGTACATCCTATAGCTTTCAAGATTTAGAAGCTATTTCCACATGAGAGGTTGTATTCGATATACAACAAAGAGATGTTGGCCCTAATGCATGGATTGTCCAATTTCCGACAGTATTTGATGGGTAACAAATTTCAGGTAAGGACAGACCAAAACAATCTCCAGTTCTTCCTTGAGCAGAAATAGTTGCAGGAGAGGCAGTAGAAGTGGGTTAGAAAAATTGAGGCCTACGAATTTGATATCGAGTATGTCAAAGGGAAGAGAAACATGGTGGCAGATGCCTTGTCTTAGAGGCTAGCGACGCTCTATTTGATGTGCCTTGATGTAGATTGGAAGGCTCAGTTGTTGGTATATTATTCAAAGGTTTGCTTCACTTGTGAGGTATTGGATGGATAGGTGACCGATGATCAGTATCAGGCGATGGATGAGGTAATATATTATAGGGACAAGATTTTATCAACATGGGCCTCTCGTCTCAAGGAGAAGATATTGCACACAACACATGAATCACCGCTTTTAGGTAATCAAGGGTTAACCAAAACATACTGAGCCATCAAGGAGAGATTCTCATTAAGAGGCCTCAAGGAGGAGGTACTCCGACATCTCAGGGAGTGTGAATTTTGTCATAGAAATAAAGGGGACTTTACAAATCCTATAGGGTTGTTACAACCACTCCCCGTCGCTGAGGGAAAGTGGGAAAGTATTTCCATGGATTTCCCTATGGTGCAGGGCAAGGATTGTATCTATGTGGTTGTTGATGGAATGACGAAATATGCACATTTATTCACCATCTTTGCACGATACAATGATTTAGAGGTGGCTAAATTAATTTTCCAAGATATATTTAGGCTTCATGGTCTTCCCAAGACCATAGTTAGTGATAGGGATAGTCATTTCATGGACATATTTTGGCAAGATCTTTTCCGTTTGGTGGGTACCGAGTTGACACCCAGTACCAGTTATCACCCACAGAGAGATTGATAGACGGAGATAGTAAACAAGTGGTTGGAATGCTACTTGTGAAATTATATCTTAGGGAAGTAGAAGGCATGGTTGCATTGGCTTCACTTGGGAGAATACTGCTACAACACAACATTTCACATGTCAATCGATATGTCTCTGTTTTATGATTTATATGGTTATGATGCTTTAACCTTTTGTTGTGAAACCAACTCCAAAAATAGAAGAAAAGAGATATCAACGCCTTAGAAATAAGCCACTTTGAGGGGGAAACCTCCAATACATTACATAAATGAGCAATTATTAGATGATACAAATGACCAAAACCTCCTTCTATATATAGGAGTCCATGGGGCCACAGTGTAATCCTAGCTGACCTAACAATAATAATTTAAGGGCACAATAATAACAATATTGGGGTTACAGGGGTACAACAATAACAATAAGGAGGGCTACACTAACATAATAAGGGACTACACTATTAATATAGGGACCTAACATGCCCCTCTCCTTCAAACAAGTGTTGTCCTCAACGCTTCAGTAGCTCCAAGAGCTTTTGTATAAAATTCTCATCCTCCCATGTAGAATCTTCAGTGGGTAAGTTATTCCATTTGATGAGATACTCTGAAATTGATCGAATTCGTAGTTGTCAAGTTCTTGTTTCCGTGACTGCTTCAGGTTCAAATATGGTTTTTCCTTCCTCACCAAGTTCTGGAAATATTGTTTGAACTGTAAGTTTGTCCATTATAACCTTTTTTAAGCATGAAACATGGAAAACTGGATGCACTCACGAAGAAGCAGGAAGCTCCAATTTGTATGCCATAGTACCAATCTTTTGAAAAATCTTGTAAGGGCCATAGTACTTTGGCGATAATTTATTATCCTTCTTAGCTTGCTTGAGGGACATTTGTTTGTATGGTTGTAGTTGTAAAAATACCCAGTCTCCCACACCAAAACTTCTCTCACTACGATGTTGATCTGCTTGTTGTTTCATTCGATTTTGTGCCAAATTTAGGTTATCCTTTAAGAGTTGGAGAACTTCTTGTTGATGCTCGATGTGATCCTCCACTACTTGAACCCTAGAATTTTCCCTTAAATAAGATGTGATGGATGGTGGATGATATCCATAAAGTGCCATAAATGGGGTCATTTTTGCTGCAGTGTGGAAGGAATTGTTATACCACCATTCAGCGAGAGGTAACCACTTGACCCATTTTTCTTTCTTATCAGATACAAAACAACGAAGATATCCTTCCAAACATTTATTCACTATCTCTATTTGACCATCGGATTGAGGATGATAAGATGAGCTATGAGCTAGTTGAGTACCCAAATAAGAAAATAATTCCATCCAAAAATTTCCTGTAAAAATGGGATCTCTGTCACTTACAATAACCTTCAGGTTTCCATGTAGCTTTTGAATTGTTTCCATAAATGCGGTAGCAACTGTACTCGCTTTAAATGGATGAGATAATACAAAAAAGTGTGCATACTTGGTAATTCTATCAAGTACCACCATGATGACGCTCCTTCCTTTAGACTTAGGTAAACCTATGATAAAATCCATTGAAATCTCCTCCCAACGTTGACTTGGAATGGATAAAGGTTGTAGAAGACTCAGGGTCTTAATTGTCTCAACTTTATTTTGCTGGAAAACCAAACATTCTACCACAAACTTTTGAATATCATATATAAGGCCATCCCAAGAAAATTTTGTCTTCACCCTGTGGTAAGTTTTTAAAAATCCCGAGTGTCCTCCTAAAGTAGAAGTGTGCAATTCCAAAATAATCTTTTGTTTTAGTTTGGAATTCTTGCAAATATATAAGCGATATTTGTACCATAAGGAATCATTTTTCCAACTAAATGTATCAGATATACTAGGATCTTGCTGCAACTTTTGAATGAGATTCCACACTTCTTCGTCCTTCTTCCATTCATCCCTTGCTTCTTTTATCCAATCTGTTTGGATAATTGAAATGGCACAAAGCAATGCTTCCACATCTTCATCCTTTCTTGAGAGTGCATCTGCAACAACATTTAGCTTCCATTTTTTATAGACAATTTCAAAGTCATAACCCAACATCTTTGTGACCCATTTTTTCTACTCTTTTGAAGATATTATTTGTTCCAAAAAGTGTTTAAGACTATCATGATCAGTTTTTACCTTGAAGTGTCTTCCCATTAGGTAAGGTCTCCATTTCTTAGTGCATGTAGTATTGCCAACATTTCCTTCTCATAAATATCCTTTTGTAAATACTTTCCTTTGATTGAATGACTTTCAAAAGCAATAGGTCTTCCTTCTTGCATTAAAACAACACCAATTCCATTTCCCGAGGCATCACATTTCACAATAAAGGTTTTTGTGAAGTCTGGTGTAGCTAAGATTGGTGGTAGGCACATTTCCTCTTTAAGATGTTCAAAGGCCTTAGTTGCTTCAGGATTCCATGAAAATGCATCTTTCTTCAATAGTGTTGTTAGAGGTGCTTCTATTCTCACATAATTCTTAACAAACTTGCGATAATACCCTGTTAACCCGAGAAATCCGCACAACTGCATTATGGTTGTGGGGACTTTCCATTCCTTAATGGCTTCAATTTTTTTAGGATCTACCTTAACACCCTCGTGAGACACAATATGACCCAGATATTCCGCCTCTTGTACTCCAAAGAAAAATTTGGATTTTTTTGCATATAATTGTTTCTCCTCCAATAGTTTGAGCACCCTGTCAACATGTTGAACATGATCCTTCCAAGACCTGTTGTAGATTAGTATATGATCAAAAAATACTAGCACAAATTTTCTAAGGAAGGGTTTGAAAATGGAATTCATCAACCCTTGAAATGTAGAAGGTGCATTGGTAAGGCCAAAAGGCATGACTAAAAATTTATAATGACCCTCATGAGTTCGAAATGCTGTTTTCGGAATATCTTCAGTCTTCATTCTAATTTGATGATATCCTGAACGAAGATCCAACTTGGGAAAATAAATTGCTCCATGTAATTCATCCAATAATTCATCAATCACAGGAATGGAAATTTTATCTTTAATAGTGAGCTTATTGATCTCCCTATAATCCTAACACATGCGCCATGATCCATCCTTTTTGTGGAACAATACTACTGGAGCAGAGAAAGAACTTTGAATAGGTTGAATTATACTAGCCTCTAACATTTCTGCAATCATACGTTCAATTTCGTTGTTTTGGAAATAAGGATATCTGTAAGGCCTGATGTTTGGAGGAACACTTCCTGGAATCAAATGAATAGAATTATCATGATCACAAATAGGTGGCAGTCCTTTGGGAGTATCAAAAACCTTGGAATGATTGTCCAAGACTTTCTGGAGATCTGGAGAAATAGATGATTTTGATGTTGAAACTTATAGTGAGCATAATTGTGCAATTAAGCCCCATTGTTCTTTCTTTAGAAGCTTTTTCATGACATTAGAGCTTATTATCTTTCCTGGCTTCCCTATGATACCCCATAATTTTATTTCCTTTCCTTTCAAAAAAAAATTCAAGAAAAGTTCTTGAAAATTAAAAGCTACCGTCCCTAAAGATTGTAACCATTGTACTCCTAGTACAACATTAGCACCTCCCATTGGGATGGAAAAAATTGGACTATTCAATACATATTCCCCCATGGCTAGCTTGATATTATGGCATTTTCTAGAGCAATTTATAGTTCCTCCATTTGCAACCATCACTTGACATTTTGGTGCTGGGTATAGGAAACAATTCAATTCCTTGGCTACCTTATAATGAATGAAATTATGGGTACTACCCAAATCAATCAACACTATTACCTTTTTCTTCTTGATTTGTCCTTCTATCTTGAGAGTTTGAGGAGTGGTAATTCCTGCCAATGCATTACATGATATGGTCAGACTCATTTCTTCTTCTTCTAGGGTTGGTTCCTGATGTATATCCTCTTCTTGTTCATTTTCTTCTTCCTCTTTAAAATCTATGTAAAATAATTTCTTCTCAGCACACCTATGACCTTTAGTGTATTTTCTATCACAACTGTAGCAAAGCCCTTTTGCTCTTTTTTCTTCCAATTTTTGTGGTGTCAACCTTGTAGGTTGTGGAAATCTAGGCGTAGCAACACTTCCTTCTTTATAGAAGTGAGTGGTAGGCTTCCTTGTCGCCATAATTTTACATTCACTTTTCTTTCCAACCTGAATGCCTTCTCCAATGAATCAGGTTCCAAAGTGCGAACTTCATGTTGGATATTATCCTTTAAAGTACCTATGAAGAGATCAATCCTGTGTTCCTCTGGAATATCAGTTACCCTTATATTAAATTTTTGGAAGTCCTCAATGTGCTCCCCCACTAAACCCTTTTGTTTGAGATTTATCAATTGGCTAAAGAAGGTGTTGCTCTTTGTATCCTCATAATTTTCTATCATTTCCTCCGTAAAAATTGACCAAGTGACAATTTTTTTACGGGAGCAAAGCCATCAATACCATACAAATGTATCTTGTTCTAAATGTAAAGTTGCAATGTGTACCTTTTGAGTTTTTTTCACATTATGGAGATCAAGATATTGCTCCATCTGTAGTATCCATGTTACAAGATCCTTTCCATTAAACTTCCTTATATCCATTTTTGGAATATGGTGGTTCTTCCCGCCAACATTAGAGTTTATGAAATCACGATTAACATTTATTTTGTTCTCATCATGATTTTCATCTACTATGTTTTCACCATTAGGAAACATTTCTTGTATCAACCTTGTCAAACCTTCCATGCCTGCTTTTAGATCATTCTTCATGTTTTCCATTTTTTCATCGATCTTAGCTTCCATGTCATCCATCTTAGATTCCATGCCAGCTTCCATGCCATCTATCTTAGATTCCGTGCCTTTCTTCAAACCATCCATTTTATTCTTCAAACCATCCATATTTGCTTCCACGCCTTTCTTCAAATCTTTCATTTCATTTTTTGTTGCTCTTTGGGAGAGTGAAATTTGGTGCACTTTCTCTTGTAATTTTGATACATCATGTTTCATTTCTTCATCTTCATGAGTCATAGTAGAGCCTTCTAAAGGCTTAATGGGTGTTGAATTATTTTTACGGGGCATTTTCTTAGAACCCAATACTAATATGTATTCTACAATATGCCCTTGTAATCAATTCAAATTGATTCTTCAAACAAGACTTATGGAATTCAGAAAAACAATACACACCTTTTTCTTGCTTTTGAGGAGCTCGATATTGAAATTAGATTATCTCTGTGAATGTGGCTCTTCAATATCTGAAATTTTGCACTGAGTTAGCCTTCTAAATTCTCTTTTGAATGCCATAGGTATGACCTGATTTGGATTCTCCAAGGCAAATTTATGTCTAGTCTCCCGCAATGACCTAATTATGGATTGGTTCAGTAGAGCAAACTTGTATGACTTGCCACGTGTCATTGTTTCATCCTTCGACTCTGAAATTGATAGCAAAGAAACCAAAGTCCGTGTACTTGTGACCACTTTTTACAGCACTCCAATCTGATGCTCAGAGAGAGATTTATGAATCTTTTCTCACGATCACCTCTTTGAGATGAAATTCGGGAGCTTGAAAAATCACTACCTTCCACAGATCATATCTCTGAAAATATTGCAACCAAGCTCTGAAATTTTGCGATGACTTTCCTCAGGATTTCGGCTTCGTGCCCTAAAAATTTCAGATTCTCAACCTTCGTAGAAAAAGCATTATAGCGAAAATTCCACGATGACCTATTTAGAGCAACGAAACCCTAGAATCCAAAGCTCTGATACCAAATGTTGTGAAACCAGCTCCAAAAATAGAAGAAAAGAGATATAAACACCTTAGAAATAAGCCACTTCAAGTGGGAAACCTCCAATACATTACATAAATGAGCAATTATTGGATGATACAAATGACCAAAACCTCCTTCTATATATAGGAGTCCATGGGACCACAATGTAATCCTAGCTGACCTAACAATAATAATTTAAGGGCACAATAATAACAATATTGGGGTTACAGGGGTACAACAATAACAATAAGGAGGGCTACACTAACATAATAAGGGACTAAACTATTAATATAGGGCCCTAATACCTTTGACGATGTGTTGTTTGGAGGAATAAAGGCCCCCAGGGTCAAGGACTCGATCTAAGAAAGAAAGGAAATACTCTGTGCTCTCAAGGACAACACAGATAATGCATAGAACCAGCAGAATTTGTATGCAGATTGAGGTTGTGTGGAGAGGCAGTTTGAGGTAGATGATTTTGTCTACCTCCATCTTCAGCCATACAAGCAATCTATGCTGAAGCAGAAGGGAGCTGAGAAGCTTGAAGCCCACTTTTATGGGCCATATAGAGTGATTCGACGTGTTCGGGAGATAACATATGAGTTGGACATGCCCACTGGGAGCTAGATCAACAACATTTTCATGTCTCATGCCTGAAAAAGGATCTTGGGAAGTAGGTGGTTTCCACTGGGGAAATCCCACCTATTGATGATAAAGGACATTTGGTTTTATAGCCAGAGGCCATTTTAGACGCTTGGGAGAGATAGCTAAGGAGCAGGGTAGCCAAATAATATCGTATCAGATGGAGGAACCTTCCAGATGAGGATGTCACTTGGGAGGGGGAGAAAATTTTGCAGCATCCATATTTACAATTGCTTGAGGACAAGTAACGTTTGGGTGGGGAGGATTGTAATATTCTTGATTAGATGATAGCTAATTAGAAATATTAACTTTTTTCAATTTTATTTTTCTTAATTCCAGTAGGTAAATAAAAGGGTGAAGGGACCCATAAACCCAATAGTTAAAATAAAACCACTTTTCTAGAGCTAATGTGGACAACATAGCTCTTGTGGGTCATGTTATCACCCTAGTAATTCTCAGGTTGTGGGATGGGGATTTTTGTAGTTAAGAACACCAGGGGTAACCAAGAACCACTTTGGGAATTCAGGGTCTAGCCTTCCTGAACTTCGGAGAGGGATCTCTCCTAAAGATTTAGCTTTGTTTTGGTAAAGGGTTTTAGGCTAGTTATGAGTGAGCAATAGGACTAATTTTAGAAGTGTGGTAGGAATAAAAAGTGTTTCAAGGTAAACCAGAGGGATCTACCAGAACATTGGGCAGTGGAGTCAACTCTCTAGGCAAGCAGAGCTAGGAAATAAGACTTAAAGATGCAAATGTACTAAGGACAGGATATATGACCTTCTAAGGCTTTGAATAGGCTTTTTTGATGGAATGGGTGAAATCTGAACAAAATATCACTTAAGAATCCTTAAGTTATAGAAAAGAGGATTGAAGGAGGGGATCAAACTGGGACCTAGAGCAATTAAGAATTCTATGGTCTGGTTATCAAGTAGAAAACATAAAAATGCCAACTAGTTTAAAACAGGGAGCTTATTATCACTAATCCTATTTAATTTCTCCTTAGTTGATCATTACAGAATAGAAACACATTAAATGAATGTATGTAAACTTTTAAAGAAAAACACTGAAAACAGGAAAAAATACGAGACTTATCTTGTCACCACGAGAATCCTTAGTTATGATGTCTCTAATCTTGTTTCCAGTCTGCTACTTCACTAATTGACTCACACCAACTTCAATATGTCCAGAAAAATGACTATAGTAGTCTTGAGAAATTTTATTCCACCCTGAATACTTCAAATTATGAAGTATTTATGCACAAAAATTGTTTACAAAATATCTCAGAAATTGAGATAATGTTTTAAGGAAAAATAGGAAAGAGAACATAAGAAGAGGAACAACAGCAAAACAGTTTGCAAGCTTTCCTCTTTTACAAGAAAAAATAGAACTATTTATTCTAATTAAAAAGGCTTTATGATGTGTTGCAAGCATTGCTGGAAAGTGAAACTTTATCTCATGGAGGATAACTTGTAGAATACTCTTCCTTTTCACCTCCTGTTCTAATTTTCTTTATCTCTGTTTTTCACTGTTTCACTGCTGTAATTGAAAAATGACCAGCAGTAACAATTTGATTTTAATGATACACTTTGACCCTGATACTCTTTGACACTGATTTTTTCACCATAAAATAACAGTAGAATATGAATTTTTTGTATGATTTTCTTTCTCTTTACCTATCAAATTCACATCAGATCTGTGAATTCTTGCCACTGTTCAGCAGTGGGGATCTTCATATTCTTTTAGTTTTCTGTAACTTTCATCAGTCTATGTATATTTCGCAAATTTTGGCTTTATTGTGAACATATGCTTGATTTCATTTTGCAAAAATAATAGATTTTCAAAATATTGAAGTAGTACTTTGCCACTTGGAGATCCTTTTGGAAAAGGCTACTTAGCTTGCTCTTTAGCATGAGCTTTGATTTTCTGATCATAATCTTTTTGTGGCATTAATTTGTCATTTAATACATGAATGTCCGGTAAATTTGCTTTTGATAATACTTTGTATTTGGCCCAAAATCTTGAGATGGCCAAGTTCATATCTTTACACCTGTCTTCCAAATTATTCATCATGTTTCTCTTATTCAACACTTTCTTAATTAGAAGGATGGCTTCTGTTCTGTCAGCAATTTTCAACTCCTCCATTTCTTCTCTGTTTTTGTTGTTAAAAAATACTATGAGTTGAACTGCTTGTGGTGGCTTATTTTCAATTTATTTCTTGGTTCTATCAATTTCTGCATTTGCAGCCTGCAGCAAATCTTTCTTCTCATAAATTATTTGAATGGAAGGCCATTGTGGGTGAATGCCTTTAATGATTTTTTTCCATAAATAATTCTTTATGTATGCAACCTGATCTATAAGATTTACCTTTTGTTGAAGAATTTTTACTTGTTTTTGTAATCTATCAGCCCTATGTTCATGCCCTTTGGAAGTAATTAAGTCATCTCTTTTAGAAGTTTCCAGATTTTTAATGGTTCCTTTCAAACTGAGTATTTCTTTATCCTTTATTGACATATCTTCCATGGCTCTGATTATTGCAGCTTTGTCCTCTACTGTGTTTATCTGTGAGGTTGATGATGAAGAGGCAAAGATGTCATGAGAAGTGATTGGTACTGCAGTTGCCAATACTCCTTGAGGTGCCAAGTGTTCTTCCAATGTAGATGGAATAGTTGTGCTTATAGTTGGGATCACTTTAGGAATGATAACATGTTGAGATTTATTTCGTTTTTCATTCTCTTGTATGAAAGCTTCTATTTGGCTTTCCATTTCTTTTATCTGGTCTGTCATTTTAAGAACAAGTTGTTTTAGTTCATCATTCTCTGTTTTCTGCTGAACGATTTCTTTTGCCCGAGGATTTTCACTTTGAGGCAATTTTAGCTATTTTATGAGGGCAGCTATATCTTCATTTTTCTGTTTGATTAAAGCCTTTGCAACTTCAATGTTAGTTGGATTAGCTCCTAATTCAATCACCAAGTCTTCTAATGCTTTGATCCTCAAGTTATTGGCATATAATGAGGCTTTATCCAATTTCATTTGAGTTTGGAGGTTTATCAATGTTTTCTCAAGCCTGATAGAATTTGTTTTCTTATTGACTATATTAGAATATAGCATCTTTATGTTTTTCCTATGAAATTCTATTTGGTCCAATTCATGGACAGCATCTGCATCAACTTCAAGATCTGTTTTTGAATAATCTGCAATAGTTTTTGGATCAGCCACTGTAGGCTTGAGAAATGACATCACCAATTTATTAGAAGAATAATAAAAATCTAAAAGAAGTCTATCTTTATTCCTAGTCTTTTCTTTAATGAATTTGGAATATGCTTCATTTTTTATTTCATCATTCTTTTCTTTAATTTGTCTTAACCTGATTTGAATATCTGACTCTGTGTTGTCAGGTTCTTTAGAAGAATATGGCATATCAACCTTCGTTTGTTTATCCACCATGACTATCTTTTTGTTGTGCTCGAAGTTGAACATTTTGAAGCTCTTTGAGTGTTTCAGTTACTATCCTTGTCGCTTCATCATCAGTTTCATGACCATTGTCATCAACATTGATAGCTTTGTCCCTTTCTTCATTATTCAATTTACTTTTCTTATTGTAGGGAATTCTGAATCTTTTGTCTTGAATAGTTTTAGCAGTGAAACTATCTTCCTTTATGCTTCTTTTATAAAGAATGTCATATTCTTGGTTCACTGTAACCACTTGTGTTTGATCAACCTGCTTATCTTTTCCACTGTTTCCCGGCATGCTTTGTGAGTCATCATCAAATAAAGTGTTTGGCTCCCATTCAATTTTGTTGGCATATTTTTCAATTTGGGGCTTGGGATCATGCAAGAAGGCAGACAACTTGAATCTCAATCTTTTCATGCTCAAAATACCTTGTGGATCATAATTCCACATAAAAATATATGGGAATTTATACTCTTTCAACTTGACATTAATTTCATTTGTTGCTTCTTTGTTATTCACAATAAATCGCCCAACTTGATTTTTCAGTTTGAATTGAGTCTTTTTCCTAGAAGCCATGAAATTTACTTCATCTGCATTCAACAGCTGCCTCAAATATTCTAAAGCAAATATCCTTCTTGTCACAAATCTAGGCAATTTATATGGAGCTAAGAGTGCACCATATACTCTAATCTCTGTATAATTCTTGTATAAGTACCAATCCCCTGTTTTAAAACTCTCAGATAACTGTAGGATCCTCTTTGTCTCTTCATTAATTCTAGGGGTCTTTTCTTTATTCAGTAAATCCATAGCAGGCACTAAAAACAATTCATTAAAGTCTGCAAAGTTGTATTCCATGTTCCATTTTCTCAGAATTGATGACCAAAACACAATTGAAAGTACATTCCCTTCTCGATCTATCTTCTGAAATTCAATAGGAAACTTGTATGCTTGATAGTACAAAAAGAGATGAAATAGATATGAGGTATATCTAAAGACTCCTTCTAAAAATCTAAACAATTGATAGTGCATGTTTTCTGCAATGAACTTGGAAAAATTGTACACAATGGATGGAGACTAGCCAGGACTAAGAGTGGACAAAAAACTTAAGATAGCCACATCAGTGAATTCATCACTGGTGTATCCCAGTATGAATGATAGCATGGAGACAATCTGTCTAGTTTCAATTGGAAAATCAAAAGTATCAAATGGAGGATTAAGCTTAGGGATATCAACTTGCTTGGGACAAAAATTCTGGAAGACTTTGAACTTACAAGTAAAATAAAGTTCTAGGTAATTCTGAGTTAAATCCTCTATTGACAATGAAGCAGCATTGGTGTCAGGGTTCAGTTGTAGCATAGATTTTATAGATTTTGCATTGATGTAAAATAAGACCTCTCTGTCTTTATTGACAAAGCACCTTTGATCTGGAAGATAATAGGACTGACACAATCTGACAAAATCAGGGGCTGAATGAGTAAGAGGGACAATGTATTTTGGTAGATTGGAATCCCAGACTGGTATATCTTTATCATCTTTCTCTACTGATTTACCAAAACACTAGTTATAGACATCAAACAAATTGAACTCTACTGAAGGGTCTAGTATTCTGTAATCAAGGTCAACCAGAGGACTATCTTCTTGTGAAATAACTGGAGGTTGGACAAGTCTGACAACTTCAGTGGAATCAGCAGTGAGTGCAAGGGTTGGTTTATTAATTTTAGAAGATTCAGGCCGAGGGATTTTAGCAGAGGCTTTATTTTGAAGCTTTAGACCTCCTGATTTGGGGGTTACTTGTTTCTTTGTCATTTTTATTTGAACAGAGCAAGCTTAGATGGTTTTCTGAGTTCTTATGTTGGAAACAAGGGATTTTTGGAGTATATCTCTAGTAAAATAGGATTCTGAGTAGGGTTTTGGATAGAAAAAGGTTTTTAATGCTCAGAAGGTAGGTTATGATTAATTCCAGCAGATGAATATGATCAAGGTATGGATAAAAGTTGTAAAAAATGGAAATGAGAGATTTCGAGGAAAATTTGACAGAGTTTCCCCTATACTTTGGATTCTTTTTCAATTTCTGTGTGGTAATTAAGACAATTACAGGTAATAACAGAAAAATTGGTGTTTTTCTTTTGGAAATTGAAGCTTTTCTGGTTAATTTCGGCGAAAAATACCTTTAAAAGGTATAACTGTGGTTGAAGACATTTCACAGTTGTGCGCAGTCTTCAATTCTGCTGAATTGGTCTATCAGAGGGTACTTTGGCTCTTCATAGTTGAATTGCAAGGAAACTGGCTTAAAAATGGCGCTGGTAGGTTTGAAAATGTGAAAAGGGCTCTTCACAGGCTCTCAAAGGTCAAATGGCACAAAATGGTGAAATTTCGCTGCAAATGGACTTAGCGGAGGTTTCACAGGTTTAAAGTGCGAACAGGTGAAAAACTTAATGAAAACTATGTTTTTTATGAATAAACCATAGTTCAAACCATAGTCAACTTATCATTAAACCATAGTTTGGGTGGAAGTGGTTTTAGAATACCACTGGGTGGTATTCGCGCAGCTCCAAGGTGGTAAGCGGTAAATCGCTTTTCAAACGTGATCCAAATATTTGAGGACACGTCGACACAGGGTGGTTTTGGAAAACAACCTATATCGCGTGGCTTTTCCAAAACATCTGTCAATTACTTTATGAGCGCGAAAATGAACTGGCACCGTTGGATCTTGCTTTGGAAAGCGAACGGTCATGATCAAAAGGAAAGATGCGGGGAAAGGTAAGTCATCGGGTTTATTTTGAGCCACAGGATCTTGGAAATAAATAAAAGATCTACGGTTATAATTCAACGTGATGGGGGAAGGAAGGAACATGTATTAAACTGTCGTGTTGATATTTAACTGTCAGATCAACTGGATAGATGGGATCGGAGGGCTATCATTAATTATGATGGAGAAAGGGATAAGGGTAGTTTATATGCAAAAAACCGATTTTTTCAATGGAAAAGGTGATCAGGAGGGATATTCGAGACTTTAACCAAGGTTAGGGACTGTGGTAAGGGAATTAGGGGTATGCATTATGGATTTTAACTCAAATTAAGGTTTTAACCTTAGGTTAGGGAGTCGAGCAAGGGGAAAATATACAAGGAAATGGGTTTTCCTTAGTTTAGTTTAAATGCAACTTCGGGATTCTTTTTGTTTTAAACACATATAAAATATGTTTTAATGGTTTTTTCATATATTTTTATTATATGGTTAATTAAGCCAGGTTGATTTAACTACCATAGGGGTGGGATTATACATAAAGGTATATTTTAGCCAAAGGGGGTTATAATGTGGGTCTTTATTAAACATGTGAGAATTATAAACTTCGGCTAAAATTATAATAAGTGGGTTTTTGGGTTTATTATATAAAAAGGAGTTATATATAATAGGAAAAGGTCATTTCTATAGGGAGTTAATATATAAATTAGAGTTAATATGAAAATAGAAGATGGTATACTCAAAACACATAAACATATCAAGTAAAGTGAATTTCAAAAGATAATTTGCATTGATCTTATCACTTTAACTTAAGATATAATGTAATTTTGAGGGTTTAATTCTTTCAAATGATGTAGGAAGTTAATCAAATGGAAATTATAATTCCTTTGAGTAAAATTGGAGTTTTACTTAGGATCATTTAGGGGGATGAATGTATTAATGGTAAATGATGTGAGTTTAGGGATTAATATAGACATTTTACACTTTCAACTGATCAATCATAGAGCCTTGGGTCCAGTCCCAACAAAAGTCAAGGAAATGCCTTGATCCTTTCTGACTGATAGTTTAGAAAGTTTCATGACTATGGTACGGAGAAGTTAGTTATTTTGCTGCCCATGATGAATGATATTTACATTGAGACTTTTAACCTTCCTTTACCTACCCAGCTTACCATGCTAACATTTTTTCTTCCTTTGTAATAAGGTGCATTTAAGCTAGCAACCTTCACAGCATTTATTCTTTCTAAAATTAAGTAACACTATCTAATTCTACACTTATTTCATCCATGAATCCAGATTAAACTGTTGGATTCATTTTATTTCTTTACCTAACTACTGAATTGTCATGATTAAACTTTATGACAACTCATTATTCTCTATCTATAACAAGTGAAATTGAAACAATGACAAGTTAAGATTAAACTATTTAACTCATCATGGACTATGACATTTATTGACACTCTGCCATAGTCAAAAAGTAAAAAGTAGTGGCATTTATGCTTGCACACTTTCATTTTTATTCATTTTTATTTTGGGGTCTTTTTATTTTTTCGAAGTCCTTTGATTATACTTTTAGGACTTTTTACCCTCTTTTTGATTTTTTGATTTTTTTGATTTTTTTACAAAATATGTGAATACAACTTGAAGAAGGAAAAGTATGTACAAATTTACAAGATTATCAATAGTCAAGTCAAAATTATGACCCCTATATTATAGGTTGCTAACATCAACTTCACTTGGGGATGGCTTTTCCTTGTGAAATGCCAAGAACTTTGAGATCAGTAGCCTTATCCATTGACCTTGGTGATCCTGTAAATGTCTTATGTTTTCTGCAACAATTATATTTATGATATCTTATACTGCAAAGCTCAAGGCCTTCTCTTAGGGCTTCAAATTTGTAGATAATATATCCAATCAAATCTACACTCTGAATATGAATATGTACAATGATAAAGTAAATAGATCCAATTGTTAAGTGACTTGTGAGGAATAGTAATGTTTCAACATTCTTCCATTTACTAGACCTTCTTGAAGCTCAGTTCCATCTAAATTCCTGATGAAAAAGGAATTATTGCCTCTGTAACCATATATCACATAGGGTTCCTGCCACAGAAATTCAAACTTCCCATGTTTACCTTTATCCTCTCTTCTTGCATCCCATCTTAAAACTTGATCTCCTATGAAAAAGTCATCTTCCTTAACTCTTTTATCAAAAATATTTTTGATCTTGTCCTATAAAACTTGTGACTTTTTATAAAATTTGTTAGTTTCAGCCTTTGCAGCCTTCCTCCAGTGATCAAACATGCTCTTACAAAGTGATCTTAAAGTGTCAAGGTCAAATTTTGTCATTTCAGTGAGCCTTCAAGCAAAATTTGCTCACTAAGTACTAGGTCTAGGGTTTGTTTTCACTCCTTCCAGAGTTGTCCAAATGTCGGTCCATGTCACCATTCCGCTGAGTGTACCATAATTCAGAGGGTTTTCATCATCATGCCAGATTCCAAAGGGTCATTTTACACCTTGTTCATGCTTCAGTTGTGCCTAGGTAAGGTTCATTCCCTCTCCTAGGGTTTTGGAGGTAATTGCTCTTGGATGGTCAAATCATCATCAAAACTTGTATCCTGATGTTCATACACCTTACCCTATTCTTAATGTACCTAATTAAACACTTCCCATCACTGAGATCCCCCAAATTCCTCATTTTTGCACAAACCCTAGTTTCTTGCTACAACTTGGCAATTTTCTAGGCTAGGCCTGTGTTTTGCCCTTTTGGACCCCTTCCCCTCACTTAATTTCTGAGATTCCACTTTCCCCTGCTTCCTAACATCCCTCCGTACTTCCCAAAATTTACCCAAGAATTTAGAAGCCCCTTATCCCCTTCATTTCGCTTCATTTCGACAAATCTCTTGTTTCACATCGGGATAGGTTTCGCTCAAATGGTGTTTCTGAGCAATAAAAGATGAATTTTGGAAAAATGAGAGAGGTTTTTGTCCAAAACATGCCAAGGAAGAAAAGCCTCCTTAACTTTTTACACAAGTGTCATGGTTTTGGAGAAATGTCAAAAATACAGTTGCCTCAGGAGAATTGATGCACCTCTGAAGTGACCTTGGGAAAATCAAGCTTTCTCCTAGCGTGGTTGGCCAAATGACTTTCTTGATGAGTCAAATGATAACTAGACACAAATATATTTCCAATGAGATATCATGAGCTCAATTGTGAGTTGAGGAATACCTTAAAAAGTTGACTGCAACAGCACTCTGCCTTGAGGCAGCCTCATCTTGCACATTTTAACGAGTCTGGGGAGATTTGATTTTTGACAAAAAAAATGAACTTCAAATGGAAAAATTACATTGTGGTTGGAAATTAGACTCAAGGATCTTTCCAACGAGCTATCATGCGCCCAATTTGGACACCAAGAAGGCCTCCAAAAGCCTCCTGAAAAATTCACTATTTATGGCGCGGCGCATTGGGAGAAGGTGCGGCGCACATGGTGTGCGCGGCGCATAGAACAATTTTCTGCAGTGTAAAATTACACTGGCGCGGTGCATCCAGCCTACGCGGCGCGTTGGGCTGGGGCACGTCGCATCCATCCTGCGTAGCGCGTTGGGCTGGGGCGCGGCGCACAGAGCCCCCAAGCCAAAAATTTATCACCGCTTCATCAATTTGTTAAAACGACTTCAACACCTTTGCTCAAGTAAGTTTACACAGTTGCTCCTGCTTGTATTTGGTGTGGCTTCAGACATATTTTTGGAGAATTGGGTTGGTGAAACATAAACCCTATTTATTTTTCCAAAATCCCTCTTTGGGGTTTGAAAACAAATTTTAAAATTTGTTTGGTGCAATATTATTGTCGTTGACCACCATATTCTCCCTTTCCTCACTGTCACGGTATCATATCATAATCCCCTCTCCTATTCCCGATGTCCCATATCCCTTATACCCTTTGTCCCATGTTTTAAATCCTCAAACCCTATCACTTGCCATCACTTCCCTCCATTGACAAAATCCTAATTTCCAGAACATTCAGGGACTGTCTCTATATCCTTGAATTCACTTGACCCAGGTATATTTTGTCATTTCACTTACTCCTATTTCTAAAAACTACCCCCCATCACTATCACTCATTCCCATATCACTTATAAATTGTCCAAATCCCGAAGTTCCCCAAGCAGTAAGTGATTGTCCTTCCACTCCAAATTCACTTGACAGTCTATTGTATTCATTGTGATATTTCCTCACAACACCTTATTTCACATGTGGCATTAAAGCATACACCAAACTATTGTTTTCACCATACATATATCAGCATATACTTGTCAAACACCTTGTTTTCAGCATTATGTCAGAGACAAATTCATCATATGAGCAGGGATATGAGCAGGACAGTGATTCAACCGCAGAGCTAAATGTACCGAAGAGGTCTCATAAGAGTGGCAGGCACGTTAGGGAGGAGCCCACTTCTTTGGCTCAATTGCAGGCCTACCCGCTCGTAATGACATGCTTTCAGCAACATTCATGTTTTCGGTATTGTGAGTTGATATCTCAGATTCAACACCATCAGGAGTTGGTTCGCTTATTTTTCCTACATTTGCGTGATGGTCATGTAAACCTTGCTGGAGTGAACTTCACCTTGACACCAGAGACCATTTCTGAGGCGACCGGGATACCGAACATTGGTGAGGAGTGGAATAAGAGACATCAGCTGGATAGAGCATATTATGAACCTTACATCAAGCCTAGATATTTGAGGCAGCTGAGCAGGGTATTTACGTTTCGGTTTCTGAAGGAGTCCTATGCGCCATTAATGAAGCTCATCATTAGATACTTCAGCTGTGAGGGTAGATTCTCACGCCTTTATGCATACCATATCAGACTTTTGATGCATTTCACTAGAGTGCGACTGATGAATATTCCATACTTAATGTGTTGAAACATAGAGTGGATGACTATCCTTGTGCAGAAGAAGACTCCAGAGCAGCAACATAACAGCATCTATCATTATGCGCTCATCAAGATGATTGTGGTACATCAACTTGGATTGTAGGGCATCGCATGGGATGAGTTCATTTCTCGTGACTTCTTTACAACCCCTCAGCCTCCTCCAGAGATTGTACACGATGCAGGTGAGCCTTCGCATCAGTTTGAGGTTCCTGAGACAGAGCATATCAGTGTTCCAGTGTGTGTTACCTATCAGAGAGGTACCATAGCTTTATTTGCAGCAGCACGACGAGTACTATCTCCACCAGGGGTGGAAGGGGTCTCGTTACCTTCGACAGCAGCGTGAGTACTATCTCCACATGGCGTGGAAGGGGTCTCGCCTTCTACATCAGCACAGGTATAGGACCGAGTCAAGAGGCCTATGCACGATGAGGGACCTTCAGGAGGCCAAAACACTAATTTTATACTCATCGATGTTGATTCGAGCTCTCCCAGCTCAAAGCTGAAAGAAATCATCCAGGAGAAAAAATATGAGATTGGCACGCTGACCGAGAAATTGCAGAGAGCTCAGTGGGTTATAGATTACTTGGAGCAGTGGAATAAACAACTGGAGGATCAGCACACACTCATGGAGCTGTAGAGAATCCGTGAAGACCGTGAATTAGCCTGAAAGAGACCAGGTGACATGACACCATTTGAGCAAGAGACTTGCCTCACGAGAGTCAACATTCATCTGGAGAAGCTGTTGGTGAAGGCCAATAGGGACAAAGACATGCTCAGACACATGAAGAATCACTATTGGACCCACACACACGTTTGTAGAGCAAAAATGAAGATCCTGAAGGCGAGGTTGAGAAAAGCACTGAAATGTCGGAAAAGGCCAGATCCACTCCAAAATCTTGGCCGAAGCTTCCTTGGCTGAGCATGAGACATGATGGGAGACCTTCACTCCAAATTTCAGTAAATTTAAAGAATATTTTGACATTTTTGAAAATTTTGGTTGCAAAACAGGTTTTTCCGCCTGACGCGTCGCGCCACTCGACGCGCGCTTATGATTGGGACATCTTCTGGAGGAAAAATTGATATTTTTGGGTTTTTTATGGTAAATTATGCATGCTCAAGAATGGATGAGAGATTTCATGAAGTTCTGGGTGGTTTTAAAGGTCAAAAACACTCCAAAAATGGCCTTTCTGCCACTTTTTGCACCAACAGGAACTAGTCTTGGGAGATTGCAGTTTTGGAGGGGCAAATGAGATCCAAATTGAAACATTCCACTTGGGTTGGATAGCAGACATCTAGGGCCTTCCAACGAGTGATCATGAATTCAATTTTGACTTCAGGAAGTGCCCCAAAAATAGGCTCAAAGTGGCGCAGCGCATTGAGTTTTTGGGCGCGGCGCATAGAGAAATTTTGCCTCATTTTCACTCTTCAGCTCAGAAATTCGCCCAGTTTTGACTAGTTTTACTTTTTCATGTGGTGATTTATGTATCATGATGTAATTTTATAACCATGATGTAAATTTGGCATGTTTTTACTTATTATAGAGGATTCATTCACTAAAAAGTGAAAATTGAGTGAATGGATCAGTTTCCTAGCATATAGAGGCAAGTTGTTTGGCTGCCTAGATTTTAGCACCATGTTTAGAATTGGTTGAAACAGCCCCTAGAAGGATGAGCTTGACCCCTAGAGGCATGGGATGGGGTTAGGATGGTCTATGAATTATATTTTCTGAGACATTTTCAGTGTTGGACTTTTGGGAATAGTTTGGCACCTCAATGTATATTCATTTCATCTTTTTGGCAAAGGAAAGATCAGAGTTTTGCAGCACTTGTTGGGATCCTTGTGGCTTCTGATTTTTGATGATGTTCTTCTCATGTTGTTGTAAGTTTAATTAATGTTATATGTATGCCATTTCCCTTCTCTTTTCTTCTGAATTAAACAAATGAGTAACTAAGGTAGAATTCATTGGTTTGTTGGTGCTCTGCCTTAAGCTTTTATTTAGTTTTATATGTTTTCGTCAGTTTGAAGAGGATCCTTGCACCTTCTTGCCTTCTTCAGCTCCTTAAAAGTCTTTTCTATCCATTCATTGAATCTAAGACATCAAATTCATTGCCTACCCTGCCCCAACTTGAACTCTGCAAGAATTTGGCCTCATCCCCAAGCCCAAAATTGTTTTTCCCTTTTTCCAACAAAAACTCCTAAAAATCAAAATCAAACCCTCCTATTTGTTTATCTAGCCTAAGATCAGTTATTTTTTTAGTCATCTCAAGCCCCTTTGAACATTTTTCTTGAGATTGACCCAGAGAGAGCCCTCTCCTGTCCTCGTAGGGCTAGCTACGAGGCTGAGCGTGGTTTGGTGTTGTCCTTCTTCTACCTTATTTTAGCCTGAGGTGGATTTGGGAACTAACATAGTGGCGACCATACTGGGGAGAAAATGGTTTTCTTGTTGGTGTTATTTGTTTCATAAGTTACAGACGGAGCCTGAAGTTACGCCAGGTAGCTTTCGAAACGCTTTTTCTTTGCATAGCGGAAGTAGATAAACACTGCTTCAGTCAATCTCCGGTCTAGCTTGTGAACGTGACACTTGACTTGTGAATTGCCCCAGTACATGTATCAAGTTCAGATCTGATTGTTGATGGTGGACAACGATCAAACATATGAAGGCTGAAACATTCACCTGGCGACTCCAACTCAAATCAGAGATTCCAGTGCTCACTGATCCATTCATGCAATGGTAGGGTATGTGGCAGACCCTGCACTTTGTGAAGTTATAAAAGAAGTTAGAGATCAGTTAGCGGATATTGAAATTAATGAAGAATTTTTCATTGTCATGCTTCAATGTTTGAGATCTCCGAAGTTTCCTCTTGAAGCTAAAACTGGTTTCTGCGAGTTACTTGTTGAAAGATTTGAGGAGGAGATTCAGTATTTAAATGATCAGATCCAATCATATGAATTTCGAGATCCCAAAAAGTTCTTGGAAACTCTCCCTCCTTCAAAACAAGAAACAATAGAGCTACCTGTGGATTTTTGCATTGACAGTGTGCAACTGGAAGTATGTATTGCGGAGTTGGGGCAGCAAACAGAGTCTGGCTTTTGCGATCCTATTGCAATGTACATGGAAATGTTTTTCAGTTTGAATGATAGATCAACTTGTATTTTACATAACCAGACTCATTATGTGCATGTATATCTCCCAGCAATTACATCTGTGTCCTGGTGGAAGCACTCTCAAGCAACATCCTTGTCACAGCTACTTGAATGGTTGATCTGGCATTACAGCATTACTTGATCTATTGGCTCTGCAGCAAAGTAGGGTAGATTTTGTAAATAAATAAGCAGCCAAAGGCAGCACTTCGTTCCAGTTTCATTGCAGTTTTGGTTTGAGTTTGTCGAGTCAGTTTTTCAGTCATTTTGGTTGCAGAATTGAGTCGGTTTGAGTCAAGTTTCAGTCAATAAATCAGTCAAAAGTTTTGTGTTAATTTTCCAAGTCATCGATTCCATTGCCCAATGGATAAGGCACTGGTCTGCTCTCCCAAAGATCTGTCGTTCTTGGCACCTCCAAGGAGCTACCATCCCCATTGGAGCCAATGTTAGTGTCAGCCTTTGCAGCCTTCCTCCAGTGATCAAACATGCTCTTACAAAGTGATCTTAAAGTTTCAAGGTCAAATTTTGTCATTTCAGTGAGCCTTCAAGCAAAATTTTCTCACTAAGTACTAGGTCTAGGGTTTGCTTTCACTCCTTCCAGAGTTGTCCAAATGTCAGTCCATGTCACCATTCAGCTGAGTGTACCATCATTCAGAGGGTTGTCATCATCATGCCAGATTCCAAAGGGTCATTTTACACCTTGTTCATGCTTCAGTTGTGCCTAGGTAAGGTTCATTTCCCTCTCCTAGGGTTTTGGAGGTAATTGCTCTTGGATGGTCAAATCATCATAAAAAATGGTATCCTGATGTTCATACACCTTCCCCTATTCTTAATGTACCTGATTAAACACTTCCCATCACTGAGATCCCCCAAATTCCTCATTTTTGCACAAACCCTAGTTTCTTGCTACAACTTGGCAATTTTCTAGGCTAGGCCTGTGTTTTTCCCTTTTACACACCTTCCCCTTACTCAACTTCTGAGATTCCACTTTCCCCTACTTCCTAAAATCCCTCCCTACTTCCAAAAATTTCCCCAAGAATTTAGAAGCCCCTTATCCCCTTCATTTCGCTTCATTTCGACAAATCCCTTGTTTCACATCGGGATAGGTTTCGCTCAAATGGTGTTTCTGAGAAATAAAAGATGAATTTTGGAAAAATCAGAGATTTTTTTGTCCAAAACATGCCAAGGAAGAAAATCCTCCTTCACTTTTTACACAGGTGTCATGGTTTTGGAGAAATGTCAAAAATACAGTTGCCTCAAGAGAATTGATGCACCTCTGAAGTGACCTTGGGAAAATCAAGATTTCTCCTAGCTTGGTTGGCCAAATGAATTTCGTGATGAGTCAAATGTTAACTAGACACAAATATCTTTCCAATTAGCTATCATGAGCTCTATTTTGAGTTGAGGAAGACCTTAAAAAGTTGACTGCAACAGCACTCTGCCTTGAGGCAGCCTCATTCTGCTCATTTTGACAAGTTTTGGGAGATTTGATTTCTGACAAGGAAAATGAACTCCAAATTGAACAATTCCACTTGGGTTGGAAAGTAGACTCAAAGATATTTCCAACGAGCTATCATGTTCCAAATTTGGACACTGGGAAGGCCTCCAAAAGCCTCCTGTAAAATTCACTATTTATGGCACGGCGCATTGTGTGGGAGCGCGGCGCACTGAAGGTGCGCGGCGCATAGAACAATTTTTCCCAGTGTAAATTAACACTGGCGCAGCACATCTAGCCTGTGCGGTGCGTTGGGCTGGGGCGCAAGCCCAATGCAGCCCCCAAGCCAAAAATTTATCACCGTCTATCAATTTGTTAAAACGACTTCAGGGCTTCAACACCTTTCGCTTCTATGTTTACACAGCTTGCTCCCGCTTGTATTCGTGGTTTCATATGTTTGGAGAATTGGGTTGGTGAAACATAAAACCTATTTATTTTGCAAAAAATCCCTCTTTGGGGTTTGAAAACAAAGCTTAAAATTTGTTTGGTGAATTATTGTCGTTGACCACCATATTCTCCCTTCTCATCACACGTTTTATCATACTGCTAACTCTCTCCTATTCCCGCTGTCCCATATCCCTTATATCCTTTGTCCCATGTTTTAAATCCTCAAACCCTATCACTTGCCATCACTTCCCTCCATTGACAAAATCCTAATTTCCAGAATATTCAGGGACTGTCTCTATATCCTTGAATTCACTTGACCCAGGTATATTTTGTCATTTCACTTACTCCTATTTCTAAAAACTACCCCCCATCACTATCACTCATTCCCATATCACTTATAAATTGTCCAAATCTCGAATTTCCCCAAGCAGTAAGTGATGGTCCTTCCACTCCAAATTCACTTGACAGTCTATTGTATTCATTGTGATATTTCCTCACAGCACCTTATTTCATATGTGGCACACTTGGTATTGAAAGAAAAAATTTTGTTTTCACCATACATATCAGTATACACTTGTCAAACACCTTGTTTTCAGCATCATGTCAGAGACAAATTCATCATATGAGCAGGGATATGAGCAGGAGTGATTCAACCGCAGAGCTAAATGTACAGAAGAGGTCTCATAAGAGTGGCAGGCATGTCAGGGAGGAGCCCACTTCTTTGGCTCAATTGTAGGTCTGCCCGCTCGCAATGACATGCTTTCAGCAACATTCATGTTTTCGGTATTGTGAGCTGATATCTCAAATTCAACACCATCAAGAGTTGGTTCGCTTATTTTTCCTACATTTGCATGATGGTCATGTAAACCTTGCTGGAGTGAACTTCACCTTGACACCAGAGACCATTTCTGAGGCGACTGGGATATCGAACATTGGTGAGGAGTGGAATAAGAGACAGCAGCTGGATAGAGCATATTATGAACCTTACATCAGGCCTGGATATTTGAGGCAGCTGAGCAGGGTATTTCCGTTCCGGTTTCTGAAGGAGTCCTATGCGCCATTAATGAAGCTCATCATTAGATACTTCAGCTGTGAGGGTAGATTCTCACGCGTTTATGCATACCATATCAGACTTTTGATGCATTTCACTAGAGTACGACTGATGAATATTCCATACTTCATGTGATGAAACATAGAGCGGATGACTACCCTTGTGCATAATAAGACTCCAGAGCAGCAACATAACAGCATCTATCATTATGCGCTCATCAAGATGATTGTAGTACATCAGCTCGGATTGCAGGGCATCGCATGGGATGAGTTCATTTCTTGTGACTTCTTTACAGCCCCTCAGCCTCCTCCAGAGATTGTACATGATGCAGGTGAGCCTTCGCATCAGTTTGAGGTTCCTGAGACAGAGCATATCAGTGTTCCAGTGTGTGTTACCTATCAGAGAGGTACCAGAGCTTTATTTGCAGCAGCATGTCGAGTACTATCTCCACCAGGGGTGGAAGGGGTCTCGTTACCTTCGACAGCAGCGCGAGTACTATCTCCACATGGCGTGGAAGGGGTCTCGCCTTCTACATCAGCACAGGTACATGACCGAGGCAAGAGGCCTATGCACGATGAGGGCCCTTCAGGAGGCCAAAACACTGATTTTATACTCATCGATGTTGATTCAAGCTCTCCCAGCTCAAAGCTGAAAGAAATCATCCAGGAGAAAAAAGCTGAGATTGGCACGCTGACCAAGAAATTGTAGAGAGCTCAGTGGGTTATATATTACTTGGAGCAGCGGAATAAACAACTGGAGGATCAACACACACTCATGGAGCTGCAGAGAATCTGTGAAGACCGTGAATTAGCCCGAAAGAGACCAGGTGACATGACACCATTTGAGCGAGAGACTTGTCTCACGAGAGTCAAAATTCATCTGGAGAAGCTATTGGTGAAGGCCAATAGGGACAAATACATGCTCAGACACATGAAGAATCACTATTGGGCCCGCACACACGTTTGCAGAGAAAAAATGAAGATCCTGAAGGCGAGGTTGAGAAAAGCACTGAAACGTCGGAAAAGGCTGGATCCACTCTGAAATCTTGGCCGAAGCTTCCTTGGCTGAGCATGAGACATGATGGGAGACCTTCACTCCAAATTTCAGCAAATTTGGAGAAGAGTTTTTCATTTTTGAAAATTTTGGTTGCAAAACAGGTTTTTCCACCCGACGCGCACTTATGATTGGGACATCTTCTGGAGGAAAACTTGATATTTTTGGGTTTTTTATGGTAAATTATGCATGCTCAAGAATGGCTGAGATATTTCATGAATTTCTGGGTGGTCCTAAAGGTCAAAAACACTCCAAAAATGGCCTTTCTGCCACTTTTTGCACCAGCAGGAACCAGTCTTGGGAGATTGCAGTTTTGGAGGGGCAAATGACATCCAAATTGAAAAATTCCATGTTGGTTTGATAGCAGACATCCAGGGCTTTCCAACGAGCTATCATGAGCTCAGTTTGGACTTCAGGAAGTGCCCCAAAAACAGGCTCAAAGTGGCGCGGCGCATAGAGAAATTTTGCCTCATTTTCACTCTTCAGCTCAGAAATTCACCCAGTTTTGACTAGTTTTAATTTTTCATGTGATGATTTATGTATCATGATGTAATTTGGTAACCATGATGTAAATTTGGAATTTTTTTACTTATTCTAGAGGATTCATTCACTAAAAAGTGAAAATTGAGTGAATGGATCAGTTTCCTAGCATATAGAGGCAAGTTGTTTGGCTGCCTAGATTTTAGCTCCATGTTTGGAATTGGTTGAAACAGCTCCTAGAAGGATGATCTCAACCCCTAGAGGCATGGGATGGGGTTAGGATGGTCTATATATTATATTTTCTGAGACATTTCAGGGTTGGACTTTTGGGAATAGTTTGGCACCTCATTGTATATTCATTTCAGCTTTTTGGCAAAGGAAAGACCAGAGTTTTGCAGCACTTGTTGGGATCCTTGTGGCTTATGAGTTTTGATGATGTTATTCTCATGTTGTTTTAAGTTTCATTAATGTTATATGTATTCCATTTCCCTTCTCTTTGTTTTCCCCGAATTAAACAAATGAGTAATGCTAAGGTGTTCGCCTAAGCTTTTGTTTAGTTTTATATGTTACTACTATACTGAAGAGGATCCTTGCAACCTTCTTGCCCTCTTTACCTTCTTCGATCGCATTTTTCTTTCCATTCATTGAATCTAAGACATCAAATTCATTGCCTACCCCGCCCAACTTGAACTCTGCAAGAATTTGGCCTCATCCCTGGCCTAAAATTGTTTTTCCCCTTTTCCAACAAAAACCCCTAAAAATCAAAATCAAACCCTCCTATTTGTTTATCTAGCCTAAGATCAGTTATTGTTTTAGTCATCTCAAGCCCCTTTGAACATTTTTCTTGAGATTGACCCGGAGAGAGCCCTCTCCTGTCCTCATAGGGCTAGCTATGAGGCTGAGCGTGGTTTGGTGTTATCCTTCTTCTGCCTTATTTCAGCCTGAGGTGGATTTGGGAACTAACAAACTTCATCTCCGGTTTGTTGAAGGTGTATGGTTTCATTGATTCTTCTTTGAATGTCATTAGTTTCTACCTGTGATTCCTAGATAATCTTCATGACTGGGACACCCAAGGAAGAAGGAAAAACTACATCTGTACCATAAACAATATGATATGGTGAAGTTCCTATAGAATTTTTTGTAGTAAGTCTATCAGCCTAAAGGGCATAGACCAGCTTCTTTTGCCATGTGTTTTTATTGTCTTGGAGTTGTTTTTTGATGATGTTGACTAAAATTTTATTTTAGGATTCAGCCAGACCATTACCTTAGGGATAGTATGTTGTTGAATGACCTAAGGTAATATGGTATTTATGGCAGAAGGCAATCATCTTCTTAGATTTGAAAGAAGCAGCACTGTCTGTGATAATTTTGTGGGGGCATCCAAATCTAGACAAAATATTACTTTCTATGAATGAGATAATAACTGAGTCTGTAGCTTGCCTAGTGGGAATTGCTTCTATCCACTTAGTAAAGTAGTTAGTAGTAGTTAGAATCCATTTGTGTTGACCTGAAGATGGAGGATGAATTTCACCTATGAAATCTAACCCCTATAGTTGAAATGGTTTTTCAGTGGATATTGGTTTCAAAGGTAAAGGTAATAGTTTCTTTTTACCTTCAAAAATTTGGCATTGATGGCAAGAGGTAACAAATTTTTTAACCTCTGAAAATAAAGATGGCCAGTAAAAACTAGCTCTAAGTATTTTATCAGTTGTGCTCTTCTAGTATAGATGGCCTCCATAGTCACCTGCATGAAATTCTTCAAGGATCTTTTCAACCTCATATTTCAATAAACAATTAAGTAAAATTCCAGTACTTTCTCTCCAATACAGTGCATTATTTAAGATACAGAACCTCATTGCCTTTTGCTTGATGAATCTTGCCTTGGTTTTGGTCAGTCCAGGAGGAGCTTGTAATTTTGTTAGTACAAAGATTATATCAAATTACCATGGTGAGTCTTGATAGGCCTCACTGATTGATGGAGTCGCCATCTCCGCCTATTCATCTAGTTGTGCAATGAAATTAATATCTAGGGCATTGCAATTTGATTCAGCCATCAGTCTAGATAAACCATGTCCTTTAATGAGTTTAGTTGGTTTAATTTCCAGATCATATTCAAGGATTGTGGCTATCCACTTTCCTCTCCTACTGTCTGGTCCATCTTGAGTGAAAATGTCTTTAACTACTTCATTAGGGACATATGCAATCATATGTGAATGAAGTATATACAGTCTGAAATCTTTTATAGCTTTAACCAGAGCCAAAGCCTATTTTTCTATTATGTTGTATTTCAGTGGTGCATCTCTGAGAGCTTTACTAAAAAATGCAATGGGCTGTTCAAAGCCTTGATCATTTTTCTGCAGAAGAATTGCAGCTATGGTGTGTTTGAACGCAAAAGAAAATATTATAAAATATTTTGTGTAATCTAGACTGATAAGGACTGGTGCTTAAGTTAAGGCCTGTTTGATAGATTCAAAAGATTGTTTGGCCTTTATTGTCCATTTAATTGATGAGTCCTTTTTAAGCATGTTATTAAGATATTTTATAATCTCAACAAAATTTACTATGAATCTTCTTAGAAAATTGATCTTTCCCAAGAATGCTTGGAGTTCTTTAATGTTTCTTGGTGGTTGAATGTTTAGAATTGCTTCAATTCTTGCAGGGTCTATTCTAATGCCTTCTTTTGAAATTATATGACCTAGCAATTTGCCTTCTTTTAGCCCAAAAATAGACCTTTTAGGGTTAAGAGATATACCATATTTTCTACATTTAATAAAAACTTGTCTCAGTTGATCCAAGCGATCATCATTTGTTTTACAAAAAACAATAATATCATCTAAATAAATGATTAAAAACTCATGGATTTCCTTGGCAAAGGCAATATCCATGGCCCTTTGAAATGTAGCTCCTCCATTTTTTTACCCAAAAGGCATTTTGACGTACATGAAAGTGCCCCATGGAGTAGTATATGCAGTTTTAGTTTGGTCATCTTTGTGAACTATAATTTGATTGTAACCAGAGAAACCATCTAATAAAGAGATTCTGGATGAACCTGCTACCCTCTGTAAAATATGGTCCATTTTTGGCAAGGGATAGTTATCCTTCAAGGATGCTTTATTAATATTCCTAAAGTCTATGCATAGTCTAATTTCTCTTGTCTTTTTTCTAGTTGGCACTAAATTAGATATCTAGTCAGAAAATCTGACTGGTGCAATTATCTGTGCATCAAACATTCTTTTGACTTCTTTTTCGATTAAGGGTAACAAAACCGGATTAATCCTTCTGAGCTTCTGTTGGAAAGGTTTTTGCTTTTCTTTTAAAGGAATTTTATGTTGGATAATGTCTGTGTTGTAAGTTTTTAAGTATTCATAGCTCCGTGCAAAGACATCCTAAAATGCTTTTAAAAGTTCAATGTATTTAGCCCTTTCATCTGATGATAAGGATTTGGATAGTTTGATTACTCTTGGTTTTTCATCTGTCCCTAAGTTATACTCTTCTATGTCAGACTTAACTGGCTCCAATTTTGGCCTTATGGGCACATCGTTGGAATCAAATAAATCTTCTAGAGGAGTTAAACCTCTGGATAAAATGTTATTCTTTAAATAAATCAAATCTATTTCATCTTCAATCAATTCCTCTATTTCTATTTTTTCCATTTCATCAATATCACTTTGAGTAAAAATAGTAGGCTTTCCAAACTTATGTACATCTAAATTATCTAAATCATCTATTTGACAGAAATTTAAATCTATATCACAAGGTGAATCTATGTTACAATCGTTATCGATTTGAAAATTTTGAAATTCATGCTCATTATTCAAAAAGTGATAAATTTGTTGATCCTCTAAAAAAAAATTCCAATATTTCACATTATCAGGAACAATATGCCTATGTTTAATCTCAGCAGTGTATTTTTGCAATGGTGAAGAAGGAAATTTACAACTGCTGGCAAAATTTGCTAAGCAATGGGCCTGTCTGTTTTGATCTCGAGGGATGATAGAAAAATTACCTTCTAACAATTCTTCAAGCAGTTCCAATATTGTTTCTTTGTATCTTGCAAGTCTGGGGTTGTGAACTGAATACCCTGCGTTTATTTGCTTTATAACTAGCTCAGAATCACCCATAACCATTATTCTTTTTCCCCCCTTTTTTCTAATAATTTGCAGGCCTAAGATTAAAGCTTCGTATTCAGCCATGTTATTGGTGCATTTGAAGTTTAATCTAAAGGCATGTCCTTCAGAATGGCTTGTTTCAATGTTTGTAATCCAAACACCAGCTCCAGCTCCAAATTTATTAACAGATCCATCAAAATCTAAATGCCACAAAGCTTCATGACCAATATAATCATCCATGACTTTAAGTATTTTATCAGTAAGTTCAGTTGGATTTTCATTTTGATCAGAGTTACTAAGAATAAAAGAATCAAGATCAGTGGGAGTAGCATAAATTGGATAATTTGTTGTTCTGTCTGCACTACTGATCATGTACTTCATCAAGGTTTCTCTATAAGGCTTTTTAGGCTGTCCAAATACCGAGATAGTAGCATAACTCATATCCAGTTGTAGAGATCCCTGCAACTTTTCTCCCCATGAGCGAGAAAGAAGCATGCCATATTTTGGCAGAATGTCAGCTACTACAATATCCATGATCATACTGTTACCAGGATATTAGACTAGGTTAACACACAGATCTTTAATCAAACCAATACATTGGACTTTGGATGAATCAAATGAGAACATGTCCTTATAAGGTCTAGTTATGTATATTTTAAGAGTTTCCATTATAGCTTTAGGCATTAAATTGTGGGAAGCTCCAGTATCTAGCATAGTATTGTGTAATATTTGGTCATGCACAGTAAGACTTAAATAAAATGGGGGTACCGACCCATCTGAATGCTTTCCATCTACGTTGGGACCAAAAATCAATTTAGACCTATCTTCATTCATGTTTATTGTATCTTCATTCTCATTAACATTCAATGCATCAGAAATCATAGATCTATACAAATCATTTTTAGCTAGTTCTACTAAGGGAACAACTATTTTTAACTTGGATATTTCAGACCGCATATTAAATGTTGGCTGAGATCTAATGGTTTGAATAACTTCTTCTTTTGGAACTGTGGTTTGTGATGACTTTTCTTGAGTTTCTACTGTTTTTCCTTTGTTTTGAGCTCTTCTCTTGTCTTCTGTCTGAGTTTCTTGGTTTTTTCTATCCTTAATTTTTTTTTAGGAATATTTTGAGGGTTAGCAGAAGTCTTATCAGTTTCAGGATTTTCAACAGAAGGTTTAGGATCTAATATTTTAAAGTCAGTAGGATTCTTTCTTGGCTCAATGACTATTGTTGAATTGGTGGCTTTGGGATAATTATCTTTTGAAACATATTTGGAAGATTGTGCCACCTCATCAGTAATATCTACAATCTTTGGGCCTTGCTGCTTCTTAGGACTGGTCGGATTTGAACTCTGTTTTCTATCTCTAGGAAGAATTTGCAAGAATTTTGATTTAGAAGCATCAGTCTTCCTTTTTTTTTTCTTGTTGATTTGGAGCATTATTATTTATGGCAGGTTCATTGGTTTTCTTGCTCCTAAGGTTGTATTGACTGTGAATTTCGTTTATTGCAAAATCATAACCTTTTTTATAATCATGGGATTCTCCAGATTCTACTTTTAACTGTTGCAATTCAAAGAGTTCCTGGTCCTCCTGGGTGAGGAAAATGGTATTGTTTTCATCAATCCCCATAAAAATTTTGATGTATTCCTCCTCATCAACACTATTTTGTGAACTTTATGCAAAGTTTTCTTGGAATTGGGTTCTTATATTTTGATTAGGGGAAGGTTCTTTAACTTTCCCGGGGTTTTTGTTTTTCCTGTAATTGGGATTCCAGATCTGGGATTGATTGTCCCATTGTGGTTTCTTTTCAATTTGATCCAGTCTATCAACTACTTTTTCTAGTGCTTTAGTAATGAAATCAAACTTACTATCTAAGTGATATGCTTCTTCTTTAATAGTAACCCTTCTTTCGTTTCTCATTCTGGCCTTCTTTGCAAGTATGTTGATTTCTACACCTACAACGTTTTGTTGCATTTGTTCTAGAGTATTTGCATCTCTTTCCCTAAGTTGGTAAGTCATGTCTACGTCAAAGCAATCAGAGAATTTGAGTAGCACGGAGTATGGGGCAGGTTTAAGGTCTGCAGGAATGGCATTCTAAACACTGTTATATCTTGTGCAGAAGTCTTGGACAGACTCATTTGGGGCTCTCTTGACAACATCAAACTCAAATAGTATTTGCATAGGGTTTTTCTTTTTCTCCCATTTATTTAGGAAGGCTCTATGGAATACAACTAGGTTTGCTATACTACCAGCTCCTAAACCTTTGAACCAAGTTTTTACTTCTCCAATTAAGCTCTGAGAAAATAGCCTCATTTGGACATCAAATTCATCTATCTCATAGACTTCCCAGAAATCACTCATTCTAGTAATATGTTGCTATGCAGTAATATGTGAAAGATTATCAAACAGTGGAATATCTTTTTGGTAGTTCTGGGGCATGTCCTGGAGATTCTGAGGTAAGACCAAGGGAGCATATCGAGCTGCCATGGCTTGGATTTTAGCTGAACTGGGAGGTACAGTTGCAGTGATAGGGATAGTGCTAGTTACTGAAATGGATGTATTTAAAGAGCTTGGTAATGGGGATGAAAAAGAAGTAGTATGGCTAATGGTAGTTGTAATGGGCTGAGTAAATGATGGATATAATAATTTGGGCTACAAGGGAAACTCAGGGATGAATGGATCGGTTGATGAACTAGCAGTGGATTGTGGATATGATGAGTATATGATTCTATGGGGCAGAGGCAACTCAGGGCTTATGGGCTCTTGAGGTGAACTAATAGAAGAATTAGTAAATGATGTGGCAACATACAGAGTAGAATCTGATGCTGGAAAGTCTATTGTATATAGCTCAGAAACTAGGGGTTTAAATTTAGACAAAATTTTCGCTAACTTAATAGCTTCTTCAATGTCTTTAATTTTTGTGACACTTACCCTTTTTACTGGAATTTTACTTTAATTTTGATCTGATTTAGTAGGAACATAAATAATTTTGTGTTTTTCACTCACATAAGAAGTAAAAACTAGATCTAAAACAATTTATTTTAAATCAGATTTAGATTTTGTTCTAAATAAATATTTTTCAAAATTTAAGTGAAAATAAATGTCTAATAAGCTTACCAATTCTTTGGGTAAAGAATCATCTCTTCTCAGAGGTATCTCAGTTTCAGAACTATCAATTTGTTTTTTCTTCTTTTTTCCTATCTGGTTCGGATTATCTACTATCTCTGGAGGATTAGGATCAGGGTTGGATCCAGTGTATTAGACTTTCTTGGGAGCTAGAATGTTTATTGGGTAAAATACCCACAACCTTTAAACTCAATCTTAAAGTAGAAAAGATATAATTAAAAATTTTCCTTCAAGATTAATCTTAAAACTGGAAAGTGGTTAGTTCCCCAGTATGGTCGCCAGTATGTTATCACCCTAGTAATTCTCAGGTTGTGGGATGGGATTTTTGTAGTTAAGAACACCAGGGGTAGCCAAGAACCGCTTTGGGAATTCAGGATCTAGCCTTCCTGAACTTCGGAGAGGGATCTCTCCTAAAGATTTAGCTTTGTTTTGGTAAAGAGTTTTAGGCTAGCTATGAGTGAGAAATAGGAATGATTTTAGAAGTGTGGTAGGAATAAAAAGTGTTTCAGGGTAAAGCAGAGGGATCTACTAGAACATTGGGCAATGGAGTCAACTCTCTAGGAAAGAAAAGCTAGGAAATAATACTTAAAGATGCAAATGTACTAAGGGCAGGATAGATGACCTTCTAAGGCTTTAAATAGGCTTTTTTGAATGAATGGATGAAATCTGAACAAAAGGGCAGTAAAGAATCCTTAAGTTACACAAAATAGGATTGAAGGAGGGGATCAAACTGGGACCTAGAGCAATTAAGAATTCTATGGTCCGGTTATCAAGCAGAAAACATAAAAATGCCAACTAGTTTAAAATAGGGAGCTAATTATCACTAATCCTATTTAATTTCTCCTTAGTTGATCATTACAGAATAGAAACACATTAAACGAATTTATGTAAACTTTTAAAGAAAAACACTGAACATAGGAAAAAATACGAGACTTATCTTGTCACCACGAGAATCCTTAGTTATGATGTCTCTAATCTTGTTTCCAGTCTGCTGCTTCACTAATTGACTCACACCAACTTCAATATGTCCAGCAAAATGACTATAGTAGTCTTGAGAAATTTTATTTCACCCTGAATAATTCCAATTGTGAAGTATTTATGCACAAAAATTGTTTACAAAATATCTCTGAAATTGAGATAATGTTTTAGGGAAAAATAGGAAAGAGAACATAAGAAGAGGAACAATAGAAAAACAATTTGCAAGTTGTCCTCTTTTACAAGAAAAAATAGAACTATTTATTCTAATTAAAAATTCTTTATGATGTGTTGTAAGCATTGCTGGTAAGTGAAACTTTATCTCATGGAGGATGACTTGTAGAATACTCTTCCTTTTCACCTCCTATTCTGATACTCTTTATCTCTATTTTTCACTGTTTCACTGCTGTAATTGAAAAATGACCAGCAGTAATAATTTTATTTTACTAATACACTTTGACCCTGATACTCTTTGACACTGATTTTTTCACCATAAAATAACAGTAGAATATGATTTTTTTGTATGATTTTCTTGCTCTTTACCTGTAAAATTCACATCAGATCTGTGAATTCTTGCCACTATTCAGCAGTGGGGATCTTCATATTCTTTTAGTTTCATGTAACTTTCATCAGTCTCTGTATATTTGGCAAAGTTTGGCTTTACTGTGAACATATGCTTGATTTCATTTTCCAAAAAGAATAAATTTTCAAAATATTGAAGTGGTACTTTGCCACTTGGAGATCCTTGTGGAAAAGGCTATTTAGCTTGCTCTCTAGCATGAGCTCTGATTTTCTGATCATAATATTTTTGTGGCATTAATTTTTCATTTAATGCATGAATGTCTGGTAATCCTGCTTCTGATAATACTTTGTATTTGGCCCAAAATCTTGAGATGTCCAAGTTCATATCTTTACACCTATCTTCCAAATTATTCATCATGTTTCTCTTATTCAACACTTTCTTAATTTGAAGGATGGATTCTATTATGTCAGCAATTTTCGACTCTTCCAATTCTTCTCTGCTTTTGTTGTTCAAAAATGCTATGAGTTGGACTACTTGTGGTGGCTTATTTTCAATTTCTTTCTTGGTTATATCAATTTCTGAATTTACAGCCTGCAGCAACTCTTTCTGCTCATAAATTATTTGAATGGAAGGCCATTGTGAGTGAATGCCTTCAATGATTTTTGTCCATAAATGATTCTTTATGTATGCAACCTGATCTGTAAGATTCACTTGTTGTTGAATAATTTTTACTTGTTCTTGTAATCTATCAGCCCTATGTTCATGCCCTTTGGAAGTAATTAAGGCATCTCTTTTAGAAGTTTCCAATTTTTTAATGGTGCCTTTCAAACTAAGTATTTCTTTATCCTTTATTGACATATCTTCCATGGCTCTCATTATTGCAGCTTTGTCCTCTACTATGTTTATCTGTGAGATTGTTGATGAAGAGGTGGAGATTTCATGAGAAGTGATTGGCACTGCAGTTGCCAATACTCCTTGAGGTGCCAAGTGTTCTGCCAATGTAGATGCAACATCTGTGCTTATAGTTGGGATCACTGTAGGAATGACAACATGTTGAGATTTCTTCAGTTTTTCTTTCTCTTGTATGAAAGCTTCTGATTTGGCTTTCCATTTCTTTTAGCTGGTTTGTCGTTTTAAGAACAAGTTGTTTTATTTCATCATTCTCTGTTTTCTGCTGAAGGATTTCTTTTGCCTGAGGATTTCCACTTTGAGGCAATTTTATTTGTTTTCTGATGGCAGCTATATCTTCATTTTTTTGTTTGATTAAAGCCTTTTGCAACTTCGATGTTAGTTGGATCAGCTTCTGCTTCAATCACCAAGACTTCTAACGCTTTGATCTTCAATTTATTGGCATATAATGAGGCTTTATCCAATTTCATTTGAGTTTGGAGGTTTATCAATGTTTTATCAAGCCTGATAGAATTCATAGTCTTATTGACTATCTTAGAATATAACATCTGTGTGTTGCTCCTATGAAATTCTATTTGGTCCAATTCATGGAAAACATCTGCATCAACTTCAAGATCTGTTTTTGAATATTCTGCAATAGTTTTTGGATCAGCCACTGTAGGCTTGAGAAATGAAATCACCAATTTATTAGAAGAATAATCAAAAGCTGAAAGAAGTCTATCTTTATTCCTAGGCTTTTCTTTTAGGAATTTGGAATATGCTTCATTTTTTATTTCTTCATTCTTTTCTTTAGTTTGTCTGAACCTAATTTGAATATATAACTCTGTTTTGTTAGGTTCTTTAGAAGAAGATGGCATATCAACCTTCGTTTGTTTATCCACCATGACTATATCATTTTACTGTGCTCCAAGTTGAACATTTTGAAGCTCTTTAAGTGTTTCAGTTACTATCCTTGTTGTTTCATCATCAGTTTCATGACAATTGTTACCGACATTGATAGCTTTGTCCCTTTCTTCATTAGTCAATTTATTTTTCTTATTGTAGGGAATTCTGAATCTTTTGTCTTGAATAGTTTCAGCAGTGAAACTATCTTCCTTTATGCTTCTTTTGTGAAGAATGTCATATTCTTGGTTCACTGTAAGCACCTGTGCTTTATCAACCTGCTTATCTTTTCCATTGTTTCCCCGCATGCTTTGTGAGTCATCATCAAATAAAGTGTTTGGCTCCCATTCAAGTTTGTTGGCATATTTTTCAATTTGGGGCTTGGGATCATGCAAGAAGGTAGACAACTTGCATTTCAATCTTGTCACGCTCAAAATACCTTGTGGATCATAATTCCACATAAAACTATATGGGAATTTATACTCTTTCAACTTGACATTAATTTCATTTGCTGCTTCTCTATTATTCACAATAAATGGCCCAAATTGATTTTTCAGTTTGAATTGAGTCTTTTTCCTAGAAGCTATGAAATTGACTTCATCTGCATTCAACATCTGCCTCAAATATTCTAAAGCAAATATCCTTGTTGTCACAAATCTACGCAATTTATATGGAGATAAGACTGCACCATATACTATAATCTCTGTATAATTATTGTATAAGTACCAATCCCCTGTTTTATAACTCTCAGATAGCTATAGGATCCTCTTTGTCTCTTCATTAATTCTAGGGGTCTGTTCTTTATTCAGGAAATTCATAGCAGGTACGAGAAACAAGTCATTAAAGTCTGCAAAGTTGTATTCCCTGTTCCATTTTCTTAGAATTGATGACCAAAACACAACTGAAAGTACATTCCCTTCTGTATCTATCTTTTGAAATTCAATAGGAAACTTGTCTGCTTGATAGTACAAAAAGAGATGAAGTAGATATGAGGTATATCTAAAAATTCCTTCTTCTGACAATCTAAACAATTGATAGTGCATGTTTTCTGCAATGAACTTGGAAAAATTGTACACAATGGATGGAGATTGGCCAGGACTCAGAGTAGACAAAAAACCTAAGATAGCCACATCAGTGAATTCATCACTGCTGTATCCCAGTATGAATGATAGCATGGAGACAATCTGTCTAGTTTCATTTGGAAAATCAAAAGTATCAAATGGAGGATTAAGCTTAGGGATATCAACTTGCTTGGGACAAAAATTCTGGAAGACTTTGAACTTAGAAGTAAAATAAAGTTCTAAGTAATTCTGAGTTAAATCCTCTATTCATAATGAAGAACCATTGGGGTCAGGGTTTAGTTGTAGCATAGATTTTATAGATTCTACATTGATGTAAAATAAGACCTCTCTATCTTTATTGACAAAGTACCTTTGATCTGGAAGATAATAGGACTGACACAATCTAACAAAATCAAAGGTTGAATGAGTAAGAGGGACAATGTATTTTGGCAGATTGGAATCCCATACTGGTATATCTTTATCATCTTTCTCTACTGATTTACCAAAACACCAGTTATAGACATCAAGCAAATTGAACTCTACTGAAGGGTCCAGTATTCTGTAATCAAGGTCAACCAGAGGACCATTTTCTTGTGAAATAACTGGAGGTTGGACAGGTCTGACAACTTTAGTGGAATCAACAGTGAGTGCAGGGGTTGGTTTATTAATTTTAGAAGATTCAGGCTGAGGGATTTTAGCAGAGGCTTTCTTTTGAGGCTTTGGACCTCCTGATTTGGGGGTTACTTGTTTATTTGTCATTTTTATTTGAATAGAGCAAGCTTAGAGGGTTTGTTGAATTCTTATGTTGGAAACAAGGGATTTTTGGAGTATATCTCTGGTAAAATATTATTCTGAGTAGGGTTTCGGATAAAAAAAAGCGTTTTAATGCTTAGAAGGTAGGTTATGATTAATTCCAACAGTGAAGATGATCAGGGTATGGATAAAAGTTGCAAACAGTGGAAATGAGGGATTCTGGGGAAAATTTGACAGAGTTTCCCCTGTACTTTGGATGTTTTTTGCAATTTCTGTGTGGTAATTAAGACAATTACAGATAATAACGGAAAATTTGGTGTTTTTCTTTTGGAAATTGAATCTTTTCTGGTTAAGTTCGAAGAAAAATACCTTTAAAAGGTATAATTATGGTCGAAGACATTTAAAAGTTGTGTGCAGTCTTCAATTCTTCTGAATTGGTCTTTCAGAGGGTACTTTGGCTCTTCATAGTTGAATTGCAAGGAAACTGGCTTAAAAATGGTGCTGGTAGGTTTGAAAATGGTGAAAAGGGCTCTGCACAGGCTCTCAAAGGTCAAATGGCGCAAAATGGTGAAAGTTCGCTGCAAATGGGCTTAGCAGAGGTTTCATAGGTTTAAAGCGCAAACAGGTGAAAAAATTAATGAAAATTATGATTTTTATGAATAAACCATAGTTCAAACCACAGTCAACTTATCATTAAACCATAGTTTTGGCAGAAGTGGTTTCGGAATACCACTAGGTGGTATTCGTGCAGCTAAAAGGCGGTAAGCAGTAATCGCTTTTCAAACGCGATCCAATTATTTGAGAACAAGTCGACACAGGGTGGTTTTGAAAAACAACCTATATCGTGTGGCTTTTCCAAAACATCTGTCGATTACTTTAAGAGTGCAAAAATGAACTGGCACCATCAGATCTTGCTTTGGAAAGTGAACGGTCACGATCAAAAGGAAAGATGCGGGGAAAGGTAAGTCATCGGGTTTATTTTGAGCCACAGGATCTTGGAAATAAATAAAATATCTACGTTTATAATTCAACGTGATGGGGGAAGGAAGGAACATGTATTAAATTTTTGCGTTGATATTTAATTTTCAGATCAACTGGATAGATGGGATTGGAGGGCTATCATTAATTCTGATGGAGAAAGGGATAAGGGTAGTTTATATACAAAAAACTAATTTTCTCAATGGAAAAGGTGATCAGGAGGGATATTCGAGACTTTAACCAAGGTTAGGGACTGTGGTAATGGAATTAGGGGTATGCATTATGGATTTTAAATCAAATTAAGGTTTTAACCTTAGGTTAGGGAGACGAGCAAGGGGAAAATATACAAGGAAATGGATTTTCCTTTCGAAGTTTAGTTTAAATGAAACTTCAGGATTCTTTTTGTTTTAAACACATATAAAATATGTTTTAATGGTTTTTTCATATATTTTTATTATATGGTTAATTAAACCAGGTAGATTTAACTACCATAGGGTCGGGATTATTCATAAAGGTATATTTTAACCAAAGGGGGTTATAATGTGGGTCTTTATTAAACATGTGGGAATTATAAACTTCGGCTAAAATTATAATAAGTGGGTTTTTGGGTTTATTATATAAAAAGGAGTTATATATAATAGGAAAAGGTCATTTCTATAGGGATTTGATATATAAATTAAAATTAATATGAAAATAGGAGATGGTATACTCAAAACACATAAACATAACAAGTAAAGTGAATTTTAAAAGATAATTTGCATTGATCTTATCACTTTAATTTAAGATATAATGTAATTTTGAGGGTTTAATGCTTTCAAATGATCTAGGAAGTTAATCAAATGGAAATTATAATGCCTTTGAGTAAAATTGGAGTTTTACTTAGGATCATTTAGGGGGATGAATGCATGAATGGTAAATGATGTGATTTTAGGGATTAATATAGACATTTTACACTTTCAACTGATCAATCATAGAGCCTTGGGTCCGATCCCAACAGAAGTCAAGGAAATGCCTTGAGCCTTTCTGACTGATAGTTTAGAAAGTTTCATGACTATGGGATGAGGAAGTTAGTTATTTTGCAGCCCATGATGAATGATATTTACATTGAGACTTTTCACCTTCCTTTACCTACACAGCTTATCATGCTAACATTTTTTCTTCCTTTGTAATAAGGTGCATTTAAGCTAGCAACCTTCACAGCATTTATTCTTTCTGAAAGCAAGTAAAAATATCTAATTCTACACTTATTTCATCCATGAATCCAGATTAAACTGTTGGATTCACTTTATTTCTCTACCTAACTACTGAATTGTCATGATTAAACTGTATGACAACTCATTATTCTCTATCTATAACAAGTGAAATTGAAACAATGACAAGTTAAGATTAAATTTTTTAACTCATCATGGACTATGGCATTTATTGACACTCTGCCACAGTCAAAAATTAAAAAGTAGTGGCAGTTATGATTGCACACTTTCATTTTTATTCATTTTTCTTTTGGGGTCTTTTTATTTTTTCTAAGTCCTTTGATTATTCTTTTAGGACTTTTTACCTTCTTTTTTATTTTTTGATTTTTTTGATTTTTTTACAAAATATGTGAATACAACTTGTAGAAGGCAAAGTATTTACAAATTTACAAGATTATCAATAGTCAAGTCAAAATTATGACCCCTATATTATAGGTTGCTAACATTGGCTTTGCTTGGGGATGGCTTTTCCTTGTGAAATGCCAAGAACTTTGAGATCAGTACCCTTATCCATTGACCTTGGTCATCCTGTAAATGTCTTCTATTTTCTGCAACAATCATATTTATGATATCTCATACTGCAAAGCTCAGGTCCTTCTCTTCGGGCTTCAACTTTGTAGATTATACATGCAATCCAATCTACACTCTCAATATGAATATGTGCAATGATAAAGTAAATAGATCCAACTGTTAAGTGACTTGTGAGGAATAGTAATGTTTCAACATTCTTTCATTTACTAGTCCTTCTTGAAGCTCATTTCCATCTAAATTCCTAATGAAAAAGGAATTATTGCCTCTGTAACCATATATTACATAGGGTCCCCTGCCATAGAAAGTCAAGATTCCCATGTTTACCTTTATCCTCTCTTCTTGCATCCCATCTTAAAACTTGATCTCCTATGAAAAAGGTCATCTTCCTTAACTCTTTTATCAAAAATATTTTTGATCTTATCCTGTAAAACTTGTGACTTTTCATAAAGTTCATCTCTGGTTTGTTGAAGGTGTATGGCTTCATTGATTCTTCTTTGAATGTCATTAGTTTCTACCTGTGATTCATGGATAATCTTCATGACTGGGACACCCAAGGAAGAAGGAAAAACTGCATTTGTACCATAAACAATATGATATGGTGAAGTTCCTATAGACTTTTTTGTAGTAAATCTATCAGCCCAAAGGGCATAGACCAGCTTCTTATTCCATGTTTTTTTATTGTCTTGGAGTAGTTTTTTTATGATGTTGACTAAACTTTTATTGGAGGATTCGGCCAGACCATTACCTTGGGGATAGTACGCTATTGAATGACCTAAGGTAATATGGTATTTATGGCAGAAGGCAATCATCTTATTAGATTTTAAGCAGTAGCATTGTCTATGATAATTTTGTGGGGGCATCCTAATCTAGACAAAATATTACTTTCTATGAATGAGATAATAACTAAGTCTTTAGCTTGCCTAGTGGGAATTTCTTCTATCCACTTAGTAAAGTCATCAGTAGCAGTTAGAATCCATTTGTGTTTACTTGAATATGGAGGATGAATTTCACCTATGAAATCTAACCCCCATATTTGAAATGGTTTTTCAGTGGATATTGGTTTCAGAGGTAAAGGTAACAGTTTCTTTTTACCTTCAAAAATTTGGCATGGCAAGAGGTGAAAAACTTTTTAACATCTGGAAATAAAGATGGCCAGTAAAAACTAGCTCTGAGTATTTTATCAGCTGTGCTCTTCTAGTATAGATGGCCTCCATAGTCACCTGCATGAAATTCTTCAAGGATCTTGTCACCCTCACATTTCAATAAACAATTAAGTAAAATTCCAGTACTTTCTCTCCAATACAGTGCATTATTTAAGATATAGAACCTCTTTGCCTTTTACTTGATGAATCTTGCCTTGGTTTTGGTCAGTCCAGGAGGATATTGTAAGTTTGTTAGTACAAAGATTATATCAAAGTACCATGGTGAGTCTTGATAGGCCTCACTGATCCATGGAGTTGTCATCTCCTCCTGTTCATCTACTTGTGCAATGAAATTAATATCTAAGGCATTGAAATTTGATTCAGCCATCAGTCTAGCTAAACCCTGTCCTTTAATGAGTTTAGTTGGTTTAATTTCCAGATCATATTCAGGGATTGTGGCTATCCACTTTCCTCTCCTACTGTCTGGTCCATCTTGAGTCAAAATGTCTTTAACTACTTCATTAGGGACATATGCAATGATATGTGAATGAAGTATATACACTCTAAAATATTTTATAGCTTTAACCAGAGCCAAAGCCTATTTTTCTATTATGTTGTATTTATGTGGTGCATCTCTGAGAGCTTTAGTAAAAAATGCAATGGGCTGTTCAAATCCTTGATCATTTTTCTGAAGAATAATTGCAGCTATGGTGTGTTCGAATGCAAAAGAAAAGATTATAAAATCTTTTGTGTAATCTAGACTGATAAGGACTGGTGCTTAAGATAAGGCCTGTTTGATAGATTGAAAAGATTTTTTGGCCTTTATTTTCCATTTAATTGATGAGTCCTTTTTAAGCATGTTATTAATATCTTTTATAATCTCAGCCAAATTTGATATGAATCTTCCTAGAAAATTTATCTTTCCCAAGAATGCTTGGAGTTATTTAATGTTCCTTGGTGTTTGAATGTTTAGAATTGCTTCAATTCTTGCACGGTATATTCTAATGCCTTCTTTTGAAATGATATGACCTAGAAATTTGCCTTCTTCTATCCCAAAAATAGACTTTTTAGGGTTAAGAGATATACCATATTTTCTGCATTTAATAAAAAATTGTCTCAGATGATCCAAGCGATCATCATTTGTTTTAGAAAAAATAGTAATATCGTCCAAATAAATGACTAAAAACTCATGGATTTCCTTGGAAAAGGCAATATCCATGGCCCTTTGAAATGTAGCTCCTGCATTTTTTAACCCAAAAGGCATTTTCACATACATGAAAGTGCCCCATGGAGTAGTAAATGCAGTTTTAGTTTGGTCATCTTTGTGAACTAGAATCTGATTGTAACCAGAGAAACCATCTAATAAAGAGATTCTGGAAGAACCTGCTACCCTCTGTAAAATATGGTCCATTTTTGGCAAGGGGTAGTTATCTTTCAAGGATGCTTTATTAATATTCCTAAAGTCTATGCATAGTCTAATTTCTCTTGTCGTTTTTCTGGTTGGCACTAAATTAGATATCTAGTCAGAAAATATGACTGGTGCAATTATCTGTGCAACAAACATTCTTTTGACTTCTTTTTCGATTAAGGGTAACAAAACCGGATTAATCCTTCTGAGTTTCTGTTGAAAAGGTTTTTGATTTTATTTTAAAGGAATTTTATGTTGGATAATGTCTGTGTTGTAAGTTTTTAAGTCTTCATAGCTCCATGCAAAGACGTCATGAAATTCTTTTAAAATTTCAATGTATTTAGCCCTTTCATCTGATGATAAGGATTTCGATAGTTTGATTATTCTTGGTTTTTCATCTGTCCCTAAGTTATACTCTTCTATGTCAGACTTAACTGGCTCCATTTTTGGCCTTGTGGGCACATCGTTGGAATCAAATAAATCTTCTAGAGGAGTTAAATCTCTGGGTAAAATATTATTCTTTAAATCAATCAAATCTATTTCATATTCAATCAATTCCTCTATTTCTATTTTTTCCATTTCATCAATGTCACTTTGAGTAAAAATAGTAGGCTTTTCAAACTTAGGTACATCTAAATTATCTAAATCATCTATTTGACAGAAATTTAAATCTATATCAAAAGGTGAATCTATGTTACAGTCGTTATCGATTTAACAATTTTGAAATTCATGCTCAAAAAGTGATAAATTTGCTGAGCCTCTGAAAAAATTTGCCAATATTTCACATTATTAGGAACAATAGGCCTATGTTTAATCTCAGCAGTGTATTTTTGCAATGGTGAAAAAGGAAATTTACAACTGTTGGAAAAATTTGCTAAGCAATGGGCCTGTATGTTTTGATCTCGAGGGATGATAGCAAAATTACCTTCTAACAATTCTTCAAGCAGTTCCAATACTGTTTCTCTGTATCTTGCAAGTCTGGGGTTGTGAACTGAATACTCTGCATTTATTTGCTTTATAACTAGCTCAGAATCACCCATAACCATTATTCTTTTTCCTCCCTTTTTTCTAATAATTTGCAGGCCTAAGATTAAAGCTTCCGTATTTAGCCATGTTATTAGTGCATTTGAAGTTTAATATAACGACATGTCCCTCAGAATGGCTTGTTTCAATGTTTGTAATCCAAAGACCAGCTCCAGCTCCAAATTTATTAACAGATCCATCAAAATCTAAATGCCACAAAGCTTCATGACCAATATAATCATCCATGATTTTAAGTTTTTTATCAGTAAGTTCAGTCGGATTTTCATTTTGATCAGATTTACTGAGAATAAAAGAATCAAGATGAGTGGGAGTAGCATAAATTGGATAATTTGTTGGTCTGTCTATACTACTGATCATGTACTTCATCAAGGTTTCTCTATAAAGCTTTCTAGGCTGTCCAAATACCGATATTGTAGCATAACTCATATCCAGTTGTAGAGATCCCTGCAACTTTGCTCCCCATGAGTGAGAAATAATCATGCCATATTTTGGCGGGATGTCAGCTACTACAACATCCATGATCATACTCTTACCAGGATATTGGACTAGGTTAGCACACAGATCTTTAATCAAACCAATACATTGGACTTTGGATGAATCAAATGAGAACATGTCCTTATAAGGTCTGGTTATGTCTAGATTAAGAGTTTCCATTATAGCTTTAGGCATTAAATTGTGGGAAGCTCCAGTATCTAGCATAGTATTGTGTAATATTTGGTCATGCACATTAAGACTTATATAAAATGGGGGTACTGACCCACCTGAATGCTTTCCATCTACATTGGGACCAAAAATCAACTCAGACCTATCTTCATTCATGTTGATTGTATCTTCATTCTCATTCACATTCAATGCATCAAAAATCAAATATCTATAGAAATAATTTTTAGCTAGTTCTACTAAGGGAACAACTATTTTTAACTTGGATATTTCAGACTGCATATTAAATTTTGGCTGAGATCTAATGGTTTGAATCACTTCTTCTTTGGGAAATGTGGTTTGTGATGAATTTTCTTGAGTTTCTACTATTTTTCCTTTGTTTTGAGCTTTTCTCTTGTCTTCTGTCTGAGTTTATTGGTTTCTGCTATCCTTAACTTTTTTTTTCAGGGGTATTTTGGGGGTTAGAAGAAGTCTTATCAGTCTTATTAGGTTTAGGATCTGATATTTTAAAGTCAGTAGGATTATTTCTTGGCTCAATGACTATTTTTGAATTGGTGGATCTGGGAGAATTAGTGTTTGGAACATTCTTAGAAGATTGTCCCACCTCGTCAGTAATATCTACAATTTTTGGGCCTTGCTGCTTTTTAGGACTGGTTGGATTTGAACTCTGTTTGCTATCTCTAGGAAGAATTTGTAAGAATTTTGATTTAGAAGTATCAGTCCTCTTTTTATTTTGTTCTTGTTGGTTTGGATCATTACTCTTTATAGCAGGATCATTGGTTTTCTTGCTCCTAAGGTTGTATTGACTGTGAATTTCATTTATTGTAAAATCATAACCTTGTTTATAATCATAGGATTCTCCAGATTCTACTTTTAACTGTTGAAGTTCAAAGAGTTCTTGGTCCTCCAGGGTGAGGAAAATATTATTGTTTCATTAATCCCCATAACAATGTTTATGTCTTCCTCCTCATCAATACTGTTTTGTGAAATTTCTACAAAGTTTTCTTGAAATGGGGTTCTTATATTTTGATCAGGGGAAGGTTCCTTACCTTTCCCAGGGTTGTTGTTTTTTCTGTAATTGGGATTCTGGATCTGGGATTGATTGTTCCATTGTGGTTTCTTTTCAATTTGATCCAGTCTATCAACTACCTTTTCTAGTCCTTTGGTAATGAAATCAAATTTACTATCCAAGTGAGATGCTTCTTCTTTAATAGTAACCCTTCTTTCATTTCTCATTCTGGCCTTCTTTGCAAGGATATTGATTTCTACACCTACAGTGTTTTGTTGCATTTGTTCTAAAGTATTTGGATCCCTTTCCCTAAGTTGGTAAGCCATGTCTACGTCAAAACAGTTAGGGAATTTCAGTAGCACGGAATATGGGGTAGGTTTAAGGTCTACAGGGATGGCATTGTAAACACTGTTATATCTTGTGCAGAAGTCTTGGATAGTTTCATTTGGGGCTCTCTTGACAGCATCAAACTCAGATAGTATTTGCATAGGGTTCTTATTTTTCTCCCATTTATTTAGAAAGGCTCTATGGAATGCAGCTAGGTCTTCTCTACTACCAACTCCTAAACCTTTAAACCAGGTTTTTACTTCTCCAATTAAACTCTGAGAAATTAGTCTCATTTGGACATCAGACTCATCTATCTCATACACTTCCCAAAAATAATTCATTCTAGTAATGTGTTGTTGTGCAATAATCTGTGAAAGATTATCAAACAGTGGAATATATTTTTGGTAGTTCTCGGGCATGTCATGGAGATTATGAGGTAAGACCAAGGGAGCATATCAGGCTGCCATGGCTTGAATTTTAGCTGAACTAGGAGGTACAGTGGTAGTGATAGGGATAGTTCTGGTTACTGCAATGGATGTACTTGAAGAGCTTGGTAATGAGGATGAAAAAGGAGTAGTATGGCTAATGATAGTTGTAATGGGTTGGGTAAATGATGGATATACTACTTTGGGCTGCAAGGGCAGCTCAGAGATGAATGGATCAGTTGATGAACTAGCATTGGATTGTGGATATGATGAGTATATGATTCTTTGGGGTAGAGGCAACTCAGGGCTTATGGGCTCTTGAGGTGAACTAACAGCAGAATCAGTAAATGATGTGGCAGCATACAGAGTAGAATATGATGCTGGAAAGACTGTTGTATATAGTTCAGAGACTAGGGGTTTAAATTTAGACAAAAATTTAGCTAACTTAACAGCTTATTCAATGTCTTTGATTTTTGTGACACTTACCCTTTTAACTGGACTTTTACTTTCAGTTTGATCTAATTTAGTAGGAATAGAAATAATTTTATGTTTTTCACTCACATAAGAAGTAAAACTAGATCTAAAACAATTTCTTTTAAATCCGATTCAGAGTTTGTTCTAAATAAATATTTCTCAAAATTTAAGTCAAAATCAATGTCTGATAAGCTTACCAATTCTTTGGGTAAAGAATCAGCTCTTCCCAGAGGTATCTCAGTTTCAGAACTATCAATTTATTTTTTCTTCTTTTTTCCTATTTGGTTCAGATTATCTACTATATCTGGAGGATTAGGATCAGGGTTGGATCTAGTGTAGTAGAATTTCTTGGGAGCCAGAATGTTAATTGGGTAAAATACCCACAACCTTTAAACTCAATTTTAAAGTAGAAAAGATATAATTAAAGATCTTCCTTGAAGATTAAACTTAAAACCAAAGATTCTAGGTTCGATCCCTAGTATGGTCACTAGTTTGTTATCACCCTAGTAATTCTCAGGTTGTGGTATGGGGATTTTTGTAGTTAATAATACCAGGGGTAACCAAGAACCACTTTGGGAATTCAGGATCTAGCCTTCTTGAGCTCCAGAGAGGGATCTCTCCTAAGGATTTAGCTTTGTTTTGGTAAAGGGTTTTAGGCTGGCTATGAGTGAGCAATACGACTGATTTTTTGAAATGTGCTAGGAATAAAAATTATTTCAAGGTAAACCAGAGGGATCTAAAAGAACATTGGGCAATGGAGTCAACTCTCTAGGCAAGCATGGCTAGGAAATAATACTTAAAGATGCAAATGTACTAAGGGCAGGATAAATGACCTTCTAAGGCTTTGAATAGGTTTTGAGGATGGAATGGGTGAAATCTGAACAAAATAACACTTAAGAATCCTTAAGTTACAAAAAAGAGGATTGAAGGAGGGAATAAATTGGGACCTAGAGTAATTAAGAATTCTATGGCCTGATTATCAAGAAGAAAACATCAAAATGCCAACTAGTTTAAAACATAGAGCTTATTATCACTAATTCTATTTAATTTCTCCTTAGTTGATGATTACAGAATAGAAACACATCAAATGAATGTTTTTAAACTTAAAATAATAACACTGAAAACAGGAAAAAATACGAGACTTATCTTGTCACCACGAGAATCCTTAGTTATGATGTCTCTAAACTTGTCTCCAGACTGCTTCTTTGCTAATTGACTCACACCAACTTCAATATGTCCAGCAAAATGACTATAATTGTCTTGAGAAATTTTATTCCACACCGAATACTTCGAATTATGAAGTATTTATACAAAAAAATTGTTTACAAATATCTCAGAAATTGAGATAATGTTTTAAAGAAAAATAAGAAAAAGAGCATAAGAAGAGGGACAACAGCAAAACAGTTTGTAAGATTTCCTCTTTTACAAGGAAAAATAGAACTATTTTATCTTATCTAAACTGATTTTTGATGTGCTGTGAGTATTTTTTGGCAATAGGTACATCTTCTTGTGGATGGTAGCTTGTGGGATACTCTTCCTTTTCATCTTCTGCTATGATACTCTTTATCTCTTCTTTTTCACTGTTTCACTACTGTAATTGAAAAATGACCAACAGTAACAATTAGATTTTACTGATACACTTTGATCCTGATACAATTTGACACTGATTTTTTCACCATAAGGTAAAAGTAAAATATGAGTTTCCAAGTAATTTTCTTGTCCTTTATCTATCAAATTCATAGCAGATCTGTGAATTCTTGCCACTGTTCAGTAGTGGGGATCTTCATATTCTTCAATTTCTTGTAACTTTCATTAGCTTCCGTATATTTGGAAAAGTTAGGCTTTACAGTGAACATATGCTTGATTTCATGTTCCAAAAAGAATAGATTTTCAAAATATTGAAGAAGTACTTTTCCCCTTGGGAATCTTTGTAGTAATGGTTGTTTAGCTTGCTCCTTAGCATGATTTCTAATTTTCTGATCATAATCTTTTTGTGGCATCAATTTGTCATTTAATGCATGAATGTCTGGAAAACCTGCTTCTGATAATAATTTGTATTTTTCCCAAAATCTTGAGATGACCAAGTTCATATCTTTGCACCTGTCTTCCAAGTTATTCATCATGTTCCTCTTATTCAGGACTTTCTTAATTTGAAGAATGACCTCTGTTCTATCAATGATTTTCAACTCTTCTAACTCATCCCTATTCTTGTTGTTCAAAAATGCTATGAGTTGAACTGCTTGAGCTGGCTTATTTTCAATCTTTTTCTTGGTTTTATCGATTTCTACATTTTCAGCCTTTAGTAACTCTTTCTGCTCATAAATTATCTGAATTGAAGGCCATTGAGAGTGAATGCCTTCAATGATTTTTTTCCATAAATTATTTTTTATATATGAAACTTGATCTATAATATTAACCTGTGTTTGAAGAATTCTCACATGTTCTTGTAATCTATCAGCCCTCTTTTCATGCCCTTTGGAAGTAATCAAGGCATCTCTTTTGGAAGTTTCTAAATTTTCAATAGTGACTTTCAAATTAAGTATTTCTTTATCTTTAATTGACATGTCTTCCATGGCTCTGATTATGAAAACTTTGTCTTGTATTTTGTTTACCTGTGAGGTTGAGGAAGAAGAGGCAGAGATTTCATGAGAAGTTATTGGCACTACAGTTTCCTGTACTTTTTGAGGTGCCAAGTGTTCTGCCAATGTGGATGGAATAGTTGTGCTTACAGTTGGGATCACTGTAGGAATGACAACCTGTTGAGCTTTCTTTAGTTTTTCATTCTCTTGCATGAAAGCTTCTATTTGGCTTTCCATTTCTTTTATCTGACTTGTCATTTTAAGAACAAGTTGTTTCAATTCATCATTCTCTATTTTCTACTAAAGAATTTCTTTTGCCTGAGAATTTTCACTTTGAGGCAATTTTAGCTGTTTTCTGAGGGCAGCTATATCTTCATTTTTCTGTTTGATTAAAGCCTTTGCAACTTCCATGTTAGTTGGATCAGCTCCTACTTCAATCACCAAGTCTTCTAATGCTTTGATCTTCAAATTGTTGGCATATAGTGAGGCTTTATCCAATTTCATTTGAGTTTGAAGATTTATCAATGTTTTCTCAAGCCTGATAGAATTTATAGTCTTATTGACTATATTATAATATAGCATCTCTGTGTTTCTCCTATGAAATTCTATTTGGTCCAATTCATGGACATCATCTACATAAACTTCAAAATTTGTTTTTGAATAATCTGCAATGGATTTTGGATCATTCATTGTAGGCTTGAGAAATGACATCACCAATTTATTAGAAGAATAGTCAAAAGCTGAAAGGAGTCTATCCTTATTCCTAGGATTTTCTTTGAGGAATTGGAATATGCTTCATTTTTTATTTCTTCATTATTTTCTTTAATTTGCCTGAACCTGATTTGAATGTCTGACTCTGTATTTCCAGGTTTTTTAGAAGAAGATGGCATATCCACTTTAGATTGTTTATCCACCATGATTTTATCTTTCTGCTAGGCTCCAATTTGAACATTTTGAAGCTCTTTGAGAGTTTTAGTTACTATCCTTGTAGCTTCATCATCAGTTTCATGACCATTGTTATCTTCGATATTGATGGCTTTGTCCCTTTCTTCAATGGTCAATTTACTTTTCTTATTTTAAGCAATTCTGAATATTTTGTCTTGAATAGTTTCAATAGTGAAACTATCTTCCTTTCTGCTTCTTTTATGAATAATGTCAGATTCTTTGTTCACTATCACTACCTGTCTTTGATCAACCTGCTTATCTTTTCCACTGTTTCCCTGCATTTCCTATGAATCATCATCAAATAGAGTGTTTGGTTCCCATTCAATTTTGTTGGCATACTTTTCAATTTGGGGCTTGGGATCACGCAAGAAGACATACAACTTGCATTTCACTCTCATCGTGCTTAAAATACCTTGTGGATCATAATTCCACATAAAACAATATGGGAATTTATACTCTTTCAACTTGACATTAATTTCATTGTCTACTTCTCTGTTATTCACAATAAATGGCCCAATTTGATTTTTCAGTTTGAATTGAATATTTTTCCTAGAAGCTATGAAATTAATTTCATCTGCATTCAATAGCTGCCTCAAATATTCCAAAGCAAATATTCTTGTTGTAACAAATCTTGGTAGTTTATATGGGGCCAAAAGTGCACCATATACTCTGATCTCTGTGTAACTTTTGTATAAATACCAGTCCCCTGTTTTACAACTCTCAGATAGATGTAGGATTCTCTTTGTCTCTTAATTGATTCTAGGGGTCTGCTCTTTATTCAATAGATTCATGGCAGGCACTAAAAACAAGTCATTGAAATCTGCAAAGTTGTATTCCCTGTTCCATTTTCTTAGAATTGATGACCAAAATACAATTGAAAGAACATTTCCTTATGGATCTACCTTCTGAAATTCAATAGGAAATTTTTCTTCTTGATAATACAAAAAGAGGTGAAGTAGATATGAGGTATATCTAAAGACGCTTTCTTCTGACAATCTGGATAACTGATAATGCATGTTTTCTACAATGTACTTAGCAAAATTGTACAATATTGATCGAGACTGGCCAGGACTAAGAGTTGACAAAAAACCTAAGATAGCCACATCAGTGAATTCATCACTAGTGTATCCCAGTATGAATGATAGAATGGAGACAATTTGTCTGGTTTCATCTAGGAAATCAAAGGTATCAAATGGTGGATTAAGCTTATGGATATCAACTTGCTTGGGACAAAAAGTCTGGAAGACTTTGAACTTAGAAGCAAAATCAAGCTCCAGGTAATTCTGAGTTAACTCCTCTATGGACAATGAAGCAGCATTGGGATCAAGGTTCAGTTGCAACATAGAGTTTATAGATTCTTCATTGATTTAAAATAAGACCTCTATGTCTTTATTCACAATGCACCTTTGGTCTGGAAGATAATAGTACTGACACAATCTAAAAAAATCAAGGGATGAATAAGTTTGAGGAATAATGTATTTTGGAAAATTGGAATCTCAGACTGGTATGTCTTTTTCATCTTTCTCTACTGATTTACCAAAACACTAGTT